>CM050163.1:47355390-47660390 GCA_027410445.1 Discoglossus pictus
AAGTAAAATATTTACTGAAATGCAAATATACAAAAAATATAAAATACATAAATCAGTTAATATAAAGGGTTTATTTCTGAAAGTCTGGATAAGAAAGCAGAGTTTCCTGTGTTTGCTTGTGCTTTATAGATGGTATTTTTATTAGAATTAAAATGTGTTCCTTTTGATAAATAGTTCCCAAAGAAAACAGGAAAGTGTAAGTGTTTTATGTTTTAAATTAACTCCACTTAACTTTACTTATGACCAATTATTCGGATGGATCCCTGCTTACAGCCACTTGTATCCCCCGATAAATGAATATATTGCAGTATTTGTATATAATTATTAAGTTAGCATTGAATGGGCTGTGATGTGACCTATGGAAGGTGGCAAAGGTTATTTCCTGTGAGGTACATGGTCACAGCAGCCTACTGCAATGCACCAAGGCCCCTGTGATAGCTTAGTGCATCTCTCCCACTCTCCTTACTGCATATCCACAATTAGGATGGCTTAGATGTAGCATCACACTGATATTAAAGGATGAAACAGTGCTGTCTGTAGATTGCAACTTTGTTTCACAACACTTCCAAATACTTGTAAAGATTTATTGTTTTCTGGTGCTTTTATGGAAACCATGCTGGTGCAATTCAAACATGTTCAAAAGAGTAAGGATGTGGTCTGGCCCCTTGAAGAACATACTTATGTTTGCTTCATTCTGTCTATAAATAACAATGTAAGTATAAATAATATAATATATTGCATAAAAAGCCAAATGCAGGAATTCATACCATTACAATGTAACTATACTGACCATACTACAAACTAATGTTGTACTGCAGCAATATGTTTTAACTTCACAATAAATGAAAATAGATCAGCATCTAACCAAGTCTTGGATACAATTAAATAAATATAATACATTTTAAGACACAAAATGCAAGATAGAGGTGTCTGCTCCCTACAAAGTGATTTAAACTTCTTTATGTAGAGTGTGAGGTCAAGAAGTGTCAGAATAATGCAGCCAAAAAACAGTAGTCACTGATTGAAATAGATATTGTGTGTAGATATATGTTGGAAAGATATATTACACATTTATATTTATATACATTTATAATATGGTGGGCAAAAGAGCGATAGAAGCCCTCCACCACACACTTATCATGCTTATCACCTCTCTCACCCTCTTTTACCACTCACTATACCTTAGATTGTAAGTCTGCAAGTTTCTATCCTAAGTACTTTGGGAATGCACCATGGACATTGGATTCCTAGCTCAAAGACAGGGCCCTCCTTGCTTTGCTAAATGTTAATTTGTATTTATCTTTGTCTGAACTTAATTTATGTACAGCGCTACGGAATATGTTGGCGCATTATAAATGTACTATAATATATAATATATGTATACATAAGTGTATGTGTGCATATGTGTATATATATATATATATATATATATATATATATATATATATATATATATATATATACACATAAGTATATATACATATACCTAGAAACAAACTTAAAGCAAATATACAAAAAAGTGTTAAATATTATAGGAATTTAAATATTATAAAAATGTTATAATAAATCTAGAAATATAATGAGTGTTTATTTCTGAAAATCAGTGGAGTTAAAGATCCACTTTTAATGTATTAAAATGAGTTAAATGCATTTTATCTTGATAAATAGCTCCTCAAGAGAAAAAAGGAAATATGAATTTCTTTATGTTTTTACTTGCTTAACTCCACTTAACTTTATCGATTATTCTGACTTTTTCCTGCTTATACCCACTTTTATCCCCTTATAAATAAATATATCATGGAGGCAATAGCCCATCACAATGCACCAAGACCCTTATGATAGCTTAGTACATCTCCTCCATTATTGTTGTATGATTCAGTCGTGTCCGACTCTCCATGACCTCATGAACCACAACACACCCGGCACATCTTTATGTCCATGGCCATGCTGATTCACTCGGTTTTCATGTCAGAGATATTGGAGTGGGTTGCCAGCTCCTTCTCCAGTGGGCCACAGCATACCTAGGTAGTCTCCCATCCATGACAAGGCCCAACCCTTCTCGGCTTCAGGGTGGTGTGACCTCTTGGTTCCCTGACTGTAATTGAACCAAGGTAGCAGCAGTGAAAGCACCAAATCCTAACCACTGGACCACCAGGGAACCCATTATAGCTACTACATATTCATAATTAGGATTGCTCAGATTTAGCAACGCAAGAATGAGTCCCATCAAAGGACGAAACAGTTCTGTCTGTAGATTTTGATAGCTCATGTGTATTCAACCTGCTGTGTTACAAAGTTGTGTTATAATAGTAATGCTTTAAGAAGTGGTATACATAATTATAATACAAATAATATGATGAACAACACATACATCACTAAATGATATGTATTTGCAAATGATTCGAATTATAATGCATGGTGAATATAGAGCTATGATGCGTGTGTTAATTCGGAAATGGACACCTCGCAATCATGATGAGGGCATGAGGGCACGCTGTTTTGCAGAATATCATGAACGTAATCATGGGTAGTGTTTTACATGCAATACTCTGCAACAGATGAAAAGTGATAAGATAGATGGAAACACACATCTGTGAATACTGAGAAGGTTGAAATACTGCAAATGCATAAGTTTTAGCCCATTCCAAGTTTCTCTTTACTGCCTTTATGGCATTAACAAAGCTCCTTTTCTTAGTAACGTTAGCCATCAGGCTGTTTACAGACATGTGTGTGTGGGGTATGGGGGGGGGTCCTTACGGGTTCCCTGGTGGTCTAGTGTTTAGGATTTGGTGCTTTCACCGCTGCGACCTGGGTTCGATTCCAATCAGGGAACCAGGAAGTCACACTACCCTAAAGCCAAGCCAAGCAGGGTTGGGCCTGGTCAGTACTTGGATGGGAGATCACCTAGAAATACCAGGAGCTGTATGCTGTGGCCCACTGGAGAAGGAACTGGGAACCCACTCCAGTATCTCTGCCAGGAATCCCAAGTGGATCAGCATGGTGTGTTGCTGTCCATGAACACACGTGGGGTCGGACAAGACTGAGTGACAGAAACACAAGGGGTTTCTTATAGGTAAAACACAAGCTACAAATTAAATTACAATAATTACTAGAGGAGGGAGGAGGGGGGAAAGGGACACATGGGAGGGAGAAGGGGCATATGAGACAGAGGGGGAAAGAGACACAGGAAGAGAGGGAAAGAGACACAGGGTAAAGGGGGAAAGAGACAGAGGGGGAAAGGGACACAGGAGGAGAGGGAAAGAGACACAGGGGAAAGGGGGAAAGAGACAGAGGGGGAAAGGGACATGAGGAGGGAGGAGGGGGGAAAGAGACAGAGGGGGAAAGGGCTAAGAAACACAGGGGAGGGTGGAAGGGGGAAAGAGACACAGGGGAAAGTGGGAAAGAGACAGAGTGGGAAAGGGACACAGGGGAGGGAGGAGAGGAGAAAGAGACAGAGGGGGAAAGGGGGAAGAGAAACATGGGAGGGATGAGGAGGTAAAGAGACACAGGGGAAAGAGACAGAGGGGGAAAGGGACACAGGGGGGCTGGAGGGGGGAAAGGGACACAGGGGGGGAGGAGGGGGGAAAGAGACAGAGGGGGGAAGGGGGAAGAGACACAGGGGAGGGTGGAAGGGGAAAGAGACACAGGGGAAAGTGGGAAAGAGACAGAGGGGGGAAAGGGACAGAGGGGAGGGGGGAAGAAACAGAGGGGGAAAGGGGGGAAAGTGACACAGGGGATGGCGGGAAAGAGACACATGTAATATTATACCACCTTTTATGATGGGTAAACGACTAGTATTCTTATGGCTGATTTCTAATTTAGTAGAAGCTGCAATGTAAAAATATTTTTATAGAAATCAGTCAGCGTATGACAGGTTAAATACAGTAATAAACAATTATTTTTTTTTTTTTTTACAACTCAATGTTAATATACAGCTCTGGGAATGTATTGTAGTTGCTCTTGGCTTTAGCATTTAGTTTTCACATCCACATCTACAATCACTAAAGTGGCAAAGTGAGAAAGTAATTGGACTTGTAGTGGTTGATCCTGTTAGTTATTAATCAATACCGTGATTGGGACTGTAATGAAGAGTCAAGACAGACAGACGACTATCACAGCCCCTCACAACATACGTGGTGAATATGGTCAGTCTACATATGTGTTGCCATTTCCAAATGTGTCGCTTACTTCTAATTAAGTATTAACCAAGTCCTCTATAATACTTGCTAACATTGGGGGTTGTTTTACTTTTCATTGCTTTTACAGCTGTGCAAAATACTCCCTATCCCCATATCAGGTGTCAGTATTCACTTTAGTTCAGTTGCTTTTGTGCAAATAAATTAGCACATCATTAGCAGTGGTCGTCTTCTTTGCTTATTTGATCCACGTTGGGGAAACAATTCTCTCTTCCTCAGGCTAAGAAATGAAGAAGAGTCTCTCAGGTCAAAAGGCATTGCTTACAAAGACCCGAGGAGTCGGAGCCTGTGTTAGAGGAGATGCAGTAACAGTGCTAATGGAAAGCTGGGCATGTGTATTGGCATACAGCCTTATTAAATTGCAATTTGTAAAATTGAATAGGGCTCTATATAAGCACATAGATATTTTTTTACAGAAGTTTTTAGCAAGTGAAGACCTTGCTTTTGGATAGAAGTTCACTAACTAAAACTTCTGTAAAAAAAATATGCTGTGTACTAAAATAGAGCCCTTTTCAATTTGCCGAATTGCAATTTAATAAGGCTGATAATGTTTAAATGTTTCTTTATACAATTATACAAATAAAAATCTAAATTAGTTTTGTATGACCGAACACCTTTACTCAAAATATATATATTTTTTCTGCTTTGCTGCATCTTAATGACAAAGGACTAATGTTAATAAAAATATGTACAATAGAAAACATTAGAAGTGGAAATATCTCCAGTTAATCACAATTATCCATTATTATTATCCATGCTTGATACATATATCCTAACATACATAACTCCCTCTATATAGAGGAATACTGACTGTGGGGACTGACATGGTATATTTATGAATAGTGAAAATCTGTATATGAATCATACCATTAATATCTGTTACATAGTTACATAGGGCCTCATTCAATTGTGATTTGACCAATTGAATAGGGCTCTAAATAAGCACATAACATATTTTTTAAAATATGTTTTTAGTTAGTAAACATCTATCCAAAAGCAAAGATTTCACTAACTAAAAACTTCTTTAAAAAAATATGGTATGTGCTTATTTAGAGCCCTATTAAATTGGCCAAATCACAATTGAATGAGGCCCATAGTATTTAAGGTTGAAAAAAGACTTTCAGTCCATCAAGTTCAATCTTTTAAGATCTCCTCTGATCTGCAATATGCGGATTAACTATTAATTAATTAGTTGTATATAAAAAAAAAAAAAAAAAAATATCTGGCATTGATGTACATACTTGTATGTGTGTATGTGTGTATGTGTGTACATATATATACATATAGGTGTATTATTCTGAAGGATCAATACATTGGGAACACTATCAGCCTTATTAAATTGCAATTCAGCAAATGTAATAGGGCTCTATATAAGCACAGAGCACATTTTTTTACAGAAGTTTTTAGTTAGTGAACTTCTATCCAAAAGCAAGGTCTTCACTAACTAAACACTTCTGTAAATAGAATATGCTCTGTGCTTATATAGAGCCCTTTTAAATTTGCTGAATCGCAATTTAATAAGGCTGTATATGTCCTTATTTTGGCAATTTATACATAACTGGTGTTCTGATAATCTCTGGCTTCTTAAATTGAATTTAGTATTTATTTTCAAGCAATATATTAAGAATATTCTGCATGTATAGGGCTGTGTCAGGACTTGCCACCAAGAGATTGGAGATAAATCCCCATTGTATATTGATACATATATCTGAAAGAGTTATATAGTTCTTGATCAAATATTGTGCTACCCAAATGATTGGGTAAATAAATATGTTTTAAGATTAGCATTGAAGATGTCCAATGATGGGGTCTTTCAAGGTGTCCACAGAACTGGAGCTGCATGACTGAAAGTTCTTGGTACATCCAGCTGGGATTCACTGGTTGTTCCGTTGGATATATATTATTATTATCATCTTTATTTATATCGCGCCAACATATTCCGTAGCACAGTACAGGGGTTGAGTACATGGCAAAAAAACAAACGTAAGACCTTATAAAGAATGGAGGGCCCTGTTTTTGAGCATAAAATCAAATGTACATAGAGCTTGTTTCCAAGGCACTGACACAAGATAGAAAACTTGCAAACTTACAATCTAAGGGATATATAGATCCTACATGTTGTTCTAAACCTGATTGTTTAGAGCGTGTTGGGCAATTTGGGCCTACAAAGGCCACATGCTTTACAGTATTTCAATATCTTGTTAAACGATCACACAAGTGCCAATCAAAATGACTGAAACTGAGTAACTCACATGTGCTAAAGCAGAGCGAGCTGCGGAGAGATCTTCTAGAAATTCTGGAATATTGGTGGCCATTGTAGCACCAAACTGCTCAATTCTGGTTTAATGCTTCAAAATCAGCAAAACGACTTTAACATAAATTTACCATTTGACGATCAGTGTATAGGTGTTATGTGACAGGAGTGGGCTTGTTTGGTCATAGCATTCGGCACCATCTGCGGTTGGCACAATGGTTTTGTGTAAGTCATAGAAATACTACATTACAATAGTCATAGTGGACTAATGTAGATAGATCCACTGAAGAAATCAAATGCTTAATGCTTAATATGTTTTGAATATGACTCCAAAAAGCTGTGTTTGAATTATTAATTACCAAGCCAGGATACATAAAGTGGAAATACATCTCAGTAAGCTTCAAACACATAGCCAAAGCTTTAAAGTGGCAAAGCAAGATTATTGTACAACCAGTCTGAGCTACAGTGGGTGGTCAGTCACCTAAAAGCATGTTAGCACGTTTTCCAGATACATTAATAACTACTATATGATATTATATTGCTAATATATTATAAAATGGCCATAATTCTACCAGCACAGTGTAAGTGGAGACTAGATTTAAAATAAATGTTATATTAGATTAAATTATCTAAGGAGGCACTGAGGTTTTATTTTTAAAATGATGCGTTTATAGAGTAAAATAAAAAATTGAGATAAAGATTGCAAAAATGTAAACACAGTAGTTTTCTGTTGACTGCTGCCCAGTACATACAGATGCAGTTCAATGGTGGCTCTGCTTTAAATACATTTGTCATTGCAGAATGGATAGAAAAAACGCATGAAAAAACATAAACAAAGATAAAAAGCAATATTAATGAAAGTAAATGCTGCTTAACCCACAATAAAGTCCCTTTAAAGGAGCACTGTAGTTTGAGAAAAGCTTCATGGTTGTAAGTTATGTTGCAAACAACCACCATTAGCAGTTGTGTAAGCCATGAACATAAAAACATTGGAGACATGTTCAATTTGTATCTTACATTTAACAGATGCTGCTGGTACCTCTTGGGATTCCATCTTGGACTAGTCTTCTGCCTGTAGCCTGAGCGGGAGGATTATCCATCTGGGGCTTATTCTCCTGGGGATAATAGTCACTACTGTCAAGTGGATATTTACAGTAGTATTCTTTCAACAAAATTAAGTAGAGATCTTATGTTAATACATAATTCCCTGGTTTGTAATCCTGTTGGGAAGAAAATGAAAATGCCTGCTGCCATTAAAGTAAAATTGAAGACAATAGTTAAACATAAAAGCCTGTCTTTATCTATTTTAAAGTTTTGTACATTATCAAGTCAAGATATTCACAAGAGCATACTATATACATGACACGTCACAGGTTATTTAAGTATTATACTTGTTTTTACCAGGTCATGAAGAATGAATTCAGGGCCTTAGTCAGTGGCTACTGTGTTAAAAAATGATACACCTACTGGACACTGGAGGCAGTGACCTATATGAAAGGGGTGTCTACATCTCTGCTTGCAATTATTGCTGCAAGCTGTCTGCTTCTTAGCATGTGTGTGGGAGGGGGATAGGTCATATTCTAAAAGCTTCAATTACTAACAAGTCCCACATCCCCTCCCTATCTTGCAACCCTCCCTCTTTTCCTCCCTCTATTTTTCAGTAAAGTAGTACATTGCAATACAAACTATCCATCAAATGTTAGGAGTTTCTCTAAATATGGTTTATGATTATGGGTTACATCGTTGCCATTGTAACACATTTCACAGGTAAGTGTGGTTTAGCCAAAAGTACAGTGGACTTTTAAGGGTGAACTAATAATGAGCAGATACTGGTGGCAAATTCCATAGGGCCTCATTCAATTGCAATTTGGCTAATTGAATAGGGCTCTAAATAAGCACATAACATATATTTTTTAAAGAAGTTTTTAGTTAGTGCCATCTATCCAAAAGCAAGGTTTTAACTAACTAAAAACTTCTTTAAAAAAATATGCTATGTGCTTATTTAGAGCCCTATTCAATTGGCCATACCGCAACTGAATGAGGGCCTTAGTAAGCATATTAGCCAATCTTCCATTTACAGAGTTTGTATCATTGTTTTATTTGTTTTTATTTGGAAGCTGATGAGTACTGTTCAGTTCCAGTGAGTGCGCATTACTCCAATCATTTCTTTCTATAACATATTATTGGAGCACTACTGTCTGCCATATTCAGTCTGGTTACTAAGATTAGGAATATGTTTCTAGCTATAGGAAAATCTCCATTTTACACACTCCTATTGTGTTTCGATCTATCATATTAGGGATTTTAGTCTACTTTAGGGTATCCCTTAGTGAGCCTTCCAGGTAGGAGGAACCCTTTGAGGGTCACATGCCTTATTCTTCTCCTTTCACTTCTTTCACTTCTAGCCATTGCCTATTCTCATAGCGCATGCAATATTTGCTCATTTCCTGAGGAAATTCTAGGGTTTTGTGAGTATTTCACCACCTGATATGATCAGTTTTCCAATTTTATACACGGCACAGTTTAATTGAATAAAATATTTTGTTTCATTTTTAGTGGGATTGCAAACATATTCCCCACTCAACTTGTTTTTATTGGTATTTATACTTTTTGGGCAGTCTTAAGCTCCAAGGAAATAGGTCTCATTTTCATCAAATCCATGGTGAGTCCAGGTTTTTGTATTGACTGTTATGTCTTGTCTTGCTACTGACCATGTACGCATTGGTGTGTTTTGTAGTCAAGACTGGATGTAAAACTATTACTTGACAACACACCTCATCATTCAGTCTTGTAAGTTTACGCTAGCAAGTTGTCCATGCCCATAATGATATTTAATAATAGTTAATATACATTATAATGTTAATCAGGGTCTAATGCACAGTTTAGGGGATACATATTATAGTAAGAAAAGTGATGGAGAGGCTTGATGCCTAATTCCAGACTACTCTATAGTATTATACTCCTGAGCCGTCCATATGAATTTAGCAAATTCATCTAGAACATACTGTAATATGCCTTGACTCGTATACTATACATTAAATAACAACCTTAATGCCCTGGCAAGAGTAGCTAGTTATTTTAATTATTCATTGATTAATCATAAAATAACTATTTAATAATTGTTAAATAATATTCAATATTATATACATTTTCAAAGATTAGCGTATTTGTCTACAGCTAAGTCTTGTCTCCTCCTTGATAAGAAGTAGGAGACAGGTCTAAAGGGTTTTAAGAAAAATTAGATATGATAAATAAACAATTTATTATTATTATTGTTTATTTGTAACGTGCCAACATATTCCGTAGCGCTGTACATAAGTTAAGTTACAGGCAATGACAAGTTCAAGATTCACACATTGCAAAGAATGGAGGGCCCTCCATTGATAGACTAGATGAACCGCAAAAAGGTGTTGATAAGTCAAACCTCTAACAGCCAGTGGAGATAATTGTGTTGGTGGTATGCTTTGGAGTTTAAAATTTAGCAATTACTTGGTGTTCAAAATCACCTTCCCCCATTTATATTATAGTAGGTGGAGACCAGCCACAGATATGTCAAACTTTAACAGTAAGTTTAATATTGAATATTCCTTTTTTTAAACAACTAAATTTGAGTTTTATTATGCCTACTAAAATAGCCAGCACATGTTTTTAGGTCACTACAGTGGCCCTTTAATGAGCTGTCTTCTGAAATTCCAAACCAGGAAAACTCAATGGCGGATGACTGCTGGATATGTGTAAGAATATAAAAACCTGAAGTTTAACATGTAGTACAATGTCTTCTATTGTATTATTTAGGTATCATTGTATAGTTGTCTGACCTATTCACCTATTCTGCAGGACCAGTGGAAGGAAGTTATAAGAAGTTGAATAAAACGTCTTACCAATTGACAGAATGGTCTTCTAAAATGGTGCTTTCACTGACTGACTGGTGTACTAAAATATCTACTATATGACTTCTGTGAATGAGAATATATATGGCATCCTACTATCCTGTTGCATTTAACATTTACTTAGCTTTTTAACTAAAATTCTAATTCAGGAACTAAAAATTCATCATAGGTGGATGTCAGAACTGGAAAGCATCAGTTGTTATGATTTTTATGGTAAATTTATTGCCGTGAGAGAACCTTTTCCATATGTGATCTTTCCCTCACTTCTGCAACCCAATACATTTTTTTTTTAATACATTTGCAAATGTGGGAAGTGTTACATGAATACTTATGTTTTTGTTTTTTTGTTTTTTTTCATACAGTTTTAAATAATATGCTTTGCATATTTGCAAATATCTAAATTATTTTATAGGGGGAAAAAACATAGCATTGTTTTATGCGCTTTGCCTCTCTAACTAAGCATCATGTTAGCTGTTGCTGCATTGTTTTTTTTGTGCTTATTTTGGAATGATCATTTCAGTTACCTTCCTGCTATTTCAATCAATTGACAGATATTTGTTTGATTATAATTACTATATATTTATATATAAATGTATAATAATAATAATAATAATAGCAATAATGATAACAATTATTATTATTAATAATAATAATAATAATAATAATAAGTGATATTAAACAGACTCGAGTATAGAACACTGTGGCACTTAATGAGTAACCTTCCCTTCATGCTTCCCAGCTTATGAAACACAGCGGAAGCTTATCCAAAATATTTTGTTATTATGTTAAATCAGTTGGTGATAAAGTAACTGTATGTTTAAGCAAGAGCCATGAGAACCCAATAGTACAGTAGTAGATCTTGTTTGTTAGGGGTGACTCATGGTAACTGACCCATATATGTAAAACAAGAAATTCATCTAGGGAACTAGACATTAACAGCCTTATTAAATTGCAATTTGGCCAATTGAAAAGGGCTCTATATGAGCACAGAGCATATTTTTTTACAGAAGTTTTTAGTTAGTGAACGTCTATCCAAAAGCAAAGTCTTCATGAACTAAAAACTTCTGTAAAAAAATATGCTATGTGCTTATATAGAGCCCTATTCAATTGGCCAAATCACAATTTATTTAAGGCTGTATGGGTTGCCAAGTTCAACAAGACCGGATTTTTTTCTTTGTTTGAAGCATATTTTAATATGTTATGTTTTTTAATGAATGTATCAAAATGTGCTCATTTTTTAATGGAATATCACATTCGTATTTATTCTTGAAACTCATCTTGAATAATTTATATTTTAGATTCATGTAAATAATATGATGTGCTCTCTATATTGATTATCACATATATAGTTGTCAGCAATATGGGTTCTTGCTAATACTTGCGAAGCTACTGGCAAGAAGCGAAAGGCCGCATTTGCGGAGGTGGAGGCTCTACGGCGCCTCACAACCCCTTACAAACAACCACACAAGCGGGACTTTGAAAAAAACAAACGAACACGCAAGGACTAACTAGGGACTTACACAAAAAAATACCAGCCGCGGGATCTAGAACATAAAAAATTGCGGACTTACACAAAAACAATTACGACCCTCAGGACTTAGAAAAAAATATTTACAGACTCGCAAATATACGACTTTAACGGACAACCCGCGCACATCGGCAAACATTAACAAACACAAAAATACACAAAAAATAAAAACCTTACCCACAGCAAGGGAGGACACCCAGGACCTCTGCAACACAGCTTAAACCTCCATTTCAGTCAAATTTACAAAGTTTAGACACTCGAAAATCCCCTAAGAGAGAGAAAAAATGTCGGTAAAAAAATGAAAACGAGGCTACACGACCCCTAAGCTGCTAAATACCACAAAGCAAATACGGCTTTTACAAAAACCCATACGACCTACAACATACACCATTAGCAAGGACGCTACATCATACAAACCCGCCTACCACATACACATTCGCCGCCATTTTACAACAATAACTTACACAATGCGGAAGTACCCAGCTACACTAACAGCTTCCCCTCGCGCACGCAGCCAATTTACACTGCAGACTGCGCACATTGCTGACACTTACACATCAGCTCCACAACAGTGCAAACCTACATTGTATGCAGCAGGAACATCGAAACAGATTGTTAGCTCTTCAGCACAATGCTTGCTGCATATGTTAATTACAAATAGGTAAAGTATATTAATTAGGATTTAATTAATTAATTAGCATAATTTTTTTTAAGAGACACAAAACTAAAAAAAATTAACACCACACCACCGCAAACAACCACAAACACCTTCACCACGCCACCCACAAGGAGAGCCAACGCTCCTCATAGGACACAAACTACTCCAGGGGAGAGCCTTGCAATAAGCCACAAAACAAGATCACTGCGGACCTTACAATAACAACAAATACACCAAACCAGAGGCTGTCAATGAGCGCACAAGGATCTCAGACCACCAAAACAATTACTCTCTGTGGCAAACAGTATTACCTGCCTTACAATTTTATTGCCGTCATTTTTTGACGGGTAAGTAGCTAGTCTAACATAAACATTTGCTTGACTTTCTTTCCGAATATTATCATTATGGCAAAAAGCAGTATCTAGAGCTATATTTGTTTTTATCTATTGTTGTAGTTTAAATAAATAGTGATATAAAACAATTCTAGAAGATTTCCACCATGATGAATCTTGACCATAAAATCTTTGTTTATCTAGAGCACCAACAATCATCCTATATTCTATTATTCCTTTAGATTTTAAGTTTGTGAGTTTTCAATCTTATGAGGTGATTTGAAAAAAAAAAAACACCTTGTATGTACGATTTTAAACTCCAAGACAGGACACTCTACTTTCTACAATGTGTTTAACATTGTATTTTTTTTTCTTTGGATTACCCCCAGTACAACGCTACTTAATATGTTGGTAATTTACACAAAACCGTAATAATAATACATGAAGGGAATGTTAATGGCCTGGAAAAAATGACTGCATTTCCTTGTAGTTTTTCATTACTTGTAACTAAATTAGCACTTATATGCTATAATTGACTTTTTATTTATCCAAAGTAGTATCCGCTTGTGTTAATGGTCTGGAAGTTTGAAAATGTAGATTTTGACAAATTGATTGACTTATTCAATTGCTTTGTTATTGATTTAGTCTGCTTCCTCATGCTTTGCTGATATGCTGGTTCACTGGCAGAAAGTGTTCATTGACTCTTACAAATTGTTCTAGTAAGTCTATACCTGCACAAGGGCAGGGAAATATTCTCTCCAGAGCCAAGTTCTCTCAAACTGGCTCATCAACTTGTAATAGCCAAGCAACTGTTTCATCAAAAATATGCTCAACCTTGTTCAGTGTATTGTTCAGCAAGTGCATCCTACATTTTAGCTTCTTCAACTTGAGTTGTTTTGGCTCTGCAACAAAAAGTTTGGCTTAAATAGGAGCAGGCGAAGAGCAGCATGTTATGTTATGTGGTATATTTGAAGTAATTAATGTCTCTGCAATAATATACGATACATATACACTGTATGATCATCAAGTGAAGCAAATTTTTCTGTTATATTGTCCTATTTGTTGTTTGCTTCACAATAAAAAAAACAACATCTTCAAAAATAGCCATGCAATTTATAATCTTAATGGAGCAAATCTAGGTGTAACAGATATTGAAATGGATTTGGGAGTGCTTGTGGACAACCACCTAGGTAACAGTGCTCAAAGCCAAGCAGCAGCTGCAAAGGCAAATAAAATATTAGCATGTATTAAGAAGGGTATAGAAGCCAGGGAAGCAAATATAATTCTGCCACTATACAAATCTCTAGTATGCCCTCATTTGGAATATGGAGTACAGTTTTGGGCACCACTTCATAATAAGGACATTTTAGAGCTTGAAAAGGTACAGAGAAGGGAAACAAAACTAATAAGGGGAATGGAGGGGCTAAGTAATGAAGAAAGACTAACCAAATTAAACTTATTTTCTCTAGAAAAAAGGCGTCTAAGAGGAGATATGATTTCCTTGTATAAATACATCCAGGGTCAGTATAAAAATTTGTTAAGGGAGCTTTTTGTGCCAAGAGGTTTTCAACTGACAAGAAGACATCCCTTGAGGTTAGAAGTAAAACGATTCCACCTTAAAGAAAGAAAAGGTCACAGTAAGGGTGGTAAATCTGTGGAATTCTCTACCAGAGGAGGTGGTGACAGCGGATTCGATAGATAACTTTAAAAGGGGACTGGATTTATTTCTAATTAAAAAGGGAATTTCAGGGTTATCATGGAAAATTAGAGAGACAGTATTGATTCAGGGAGAAGTCCGGTCGCCAGTGTCTGGGATCAGGAGGGAATTTTTTTTTTATACAACTAAATAATTAATAGTTAATCCGCATATTGCAGATCAGAGGAGATCTTAAAAGGTTGAACTTGATGGACTGAAAGTCTTTTTTCAACCTTAAATACTATGGCCCTCATTCTATTATCGGCCGAAGGCGCTGCGGGGCCGCAAGGACCGGCCGCAAGCTATTCTGCTATTCTATTCCCCTCCGGCCGGAGATTCCGGCAGGCTTGCGGCCGGCGCCTTGCTATCCCTTGCGGCCGCACGCGCCGGAGGAAAGCCTTTGATCTAAAACGGCCGCAAGAGTTTCGGCCGCAAGAAAAGCCCGGTTGCTATTCAATTGCTCCGGGAACCCTCTCTGCAAGGCTAAAACCGAGCCGCAGCTTACTTGCAGCAAAAAGGTCCCGCAGGCACACAATTAAGCACATAAAATAGCCCAAATAAAGCCATCCTGCACTTTGAGGAGACTATAAAGAGATTGTAGGTGTTAGCAAAAATAGCACAAAATTACCCTATACTCAAATCCGTAAAAACACATTTTTATTAAATATGTCAAATATCCATGGAAAAAGTCCAGAGTGCTTGGAGCACCTCAGACCTGGCCACGCTGCGGCCGGAAAATAAACAGTTAATGTAAACTCGGATTTGGGCTGATGTGCAAGCTTGAGAGTGGGTTACTATTAATCCTCCTGTCCCCCAATATGATCCCTAGCATTTACAGAGCTGTACAGTGCAGGCTTGAATTTATTTTTGACTTTAAAAATTTGGAGCTTACGGCCGGTTCCAAGATATGCGGCCGGCCGTAAGAGGAGATCCTTGCGGGGCCGTATAATAGAATTGCGAGTTAACAGAACCCCCGCAAGGAATCGCAGCCTTACGGCCGTTTTACGGCCAATAATAGAATGAGGCCCTATGTAACTATGTAACTATGTGGTCATGTTCTGTAAATTAAATGATGCAAATCCTCAAACAATCCATGTTAATTCCAGGTTGTTAGGCAACAAAACACTAACAATACTTTTGCAAGGCACTGTAAACATATATACTAGCGAATTGCCCGTCAAAAAATAACGTAAATGAAATTGTAAGTGAGCTAATGCTATTTGGTGTAAAATAATCAAATAAATAATACATTAATAAATTAATATACTTTACCTATTTTCAAGTAATATATGCAAGAAGCATTCTGTTCAAGAGCTGGCAACCTGTTTTGATGTTGCTGCAGCATACAATGTGTGTTTTCAGTGTTGTGGAGCTGCTGTGTAAGTGTCAGCAATGTGTGCAGTGTGTAGTGTAATAGTGAGCGTGCGCGAGGCAAATCCATTAGCGTAGCTGTGTACTTCCGGATTGTATAAGTTATTGTTCTAAAATGGTGCCTAATGTGTGGTATGCGGCTGTGACTGATTTAGCGTCCTTGTTTTCAGATCTCGTACGTCTATTTTTCAGGAAATCCGTAGGTGTTTGGTGGTGTTTTGCGTCTTTAGACTGCTGTAGCCTAGTTTTCGTTTTTTCGGCGGCCATTTTTTCTCTCGCTTAGGGGATTATTGAGTGTCTAAACTCTTTTATTTGGAGTTAAATTGAGGTGTAACTTCAGTTTTCGAGGTCCTGGGTGCCCCCCCTTGCTGTAGGTAAGCTTTTTATCTATTTTTTGTGTGTATTTATTGTGTTTTTCATGTTTTCATGTGCGCGGGTGTCTGACGTTTTTTGCAAGGTCGTAATGGGTTGTAACGTGTCTCGTATTTTGGTTTCGTAACTCCGTAAATTTTGCGAGGTCCGCAGTTGCTGGCAAGGTGCGCCTTCGGAGCTCCATGCCAGCAACTGAGACCCTTGCTGCGCGAGCCTGCAAACATTAGCAACAGCCCGCATGCTCACAACTATATATGTGATTAATGGTGTATATCAATTGCCTGTGCATTGGATTCTGCTTTTGGTTGCTGCCTGTTTTTGATCTCTGGGCTATGACCATGGCAACTCTTTTTTGCTGCCTAATGTGAACTATATCAGGCGGACTTCAGAAATCTGTATTGGAAGCTCTGACTTTGAAAAGTACCTTTAAATCTATGAGAAACCTAAGATGGATTCTGACTGTTGTATTTATGTTGATCTTAAGATCCCCTCTACAGCCCAGAAGGTCTATCTCTAGTCTTTTTATGTTATACTAATATGAAAAATATACAATCTTTAAAACTATTGTGAGCATTATATAAAGCTGGTCTCTCTTTTGAACTATAATTTTTATATTACATAATGCATCATGGATCCAAGATCCCACCATATTTTAAATTGTTGCTAGGACGCTTTTACCTTCCCTAGTAATAGCACATCTGTTACCAATTTTGGATATCAGAAGCTAGCCAAGGTTCCCTAAGGCAAATAAACCCTTATTCTTTGTAGTTAGAAATAAGCAAGGAAAATCTGAAGATCTAGAATGTGATATTAGGGTACAGAACATGTGTATTTTGTGCTTGATTTGTTTGGTCATTCTGCACTCACAGTTAATGCAATTGCGCTGTAAATGGGATATTGATTATTTGTAACTGAAATCCTCAATTACATCTGCAGGTATACCCTGCTTAACGCAACCCCCCATAGAGCTGATTCACTATAGTGCTCTTTTCTCTGCTTAGTGCTAAACTTCACAATAGTTGCAATTCTAATTTACAGTGCCTTGCAAAAGTATTCACCCCCCTTGGCATTTTTTGTGTTTTGTTGCCTCACAACTTGGATATAACATTGATTGTTTGAGGATTTGAATCATTTAATTTACAAAACATGCCCACAACATTGAAGATGTTTTTTGTATTTTTTATTGGGAAGCAAACAACAAATAGGACAAAAAAAAAAAACAGTAAATGTCAATGGGCATAACTATTAACCCCCCTAAAGTCAATACTTTGTAGCGCCACCTTTTGCGGCAATCACAGCTCTGTGTCGCTTTGGATAAGTCTCTATGAGCTTGCCACATCTTACCACTGGGATTCTTGCCCATTCCTTCTTGCAAAACTGCTCCAGCTCCTTCAAGTTGGATGGTTTGCCCTTGTCAACAGCAATCTTTAAGTCTGACCACAGATTCTCTATTGGATTGAGGTCTGGGCTTTGACTAGGCCATTCCAGTGTGTTTGGGGTCATTGTCCTGCTGGAAGGTGAACCTCCGTCCTAGACTCAAATCACGCACAGAGTGCTACAGGATTTGCTCAATGATATCTCTGTATTTAGCACCATCCATCTTTCCCTCAACTCTGATCAGTTTCCCAGTCCCGGCTGCTGAAAAACATCCCCACAGCATGATGCTGCCACCACCATGTTTCACTGTGGGGATGGTGTTCTTTGGGTGATGTGATGTGTTGGGTTTGCGCCAGACATAGCTATTCTTTGATGGCCGAAAAGTTACATTTTAGACTCATCAGATCAGAGCACCTTCATCCATACATTTTGGAAGTCTCCCACATGCCTTTTTGCAAACTGAAAATAAGCTCTTTTTTTTTTATGAACGTAACGGCTTTCTTCTGGCCACTCTGCCATAAAGCTCAACACTATGGAGCGTACGGCTTATTGTCGTCCTATGTACAGATACTCCAGTCTCTGCTGTGGAACTCTGCAGCTCCTCCAGGGTTACCTTAGGTCTCTGGGCTGTCTCTAATTAAGCACCTCCTTGCCTGGTCCGTGAGTTTTGGTGGGTGTCCGTCTCTTGGCAGGTTTGCTTTTGTGCCATATTCTTTCCATTTGTTTATGATAGATTTGATGGTGCTTCTGGAGATCATCAAAGATTTGGATATTTTTTTATAACCTAACCCTGACTTGTACTTCTCAACAACATTGTCCCTTACTTGTTTGGAGAGTTCCTTAGTCTTCATGGCAGTGTTTGGTTAGTGGTGCCTCTTGGGGCCTTTCAACAAAGGTGTGTATATTTAATGACAGATCATGTGACACTTAGATTGCACACAGGTGGGCATCATTTCACTAATTATGCGACTTCTGAAGGTAATTGGTTGCACCAGAGCTTTTTATGGGCTTCATAACAAAGGGGGTGAATACATACGCGCATGCACATTTTCTGTTTTCTATTTCCAAAAAATAGTTTTATGTATATATTTTTCTCATTTCATTTCACCAACTTAGACTATTGTGTTCTGATCCATCACATAAAATTCAGATTAACAAAACATTGAACTTAAGGCTGTAATGTAACAAAATAAGTAAAAAGTCAAGGGGGTGAATACTTTTGCAAGGCACTGTAGCCCTTCAAATCCTCTGCTCATCGCTCTCTGATTCACAATAAAGCTGTTTGCGTGCTCCTGCATGCAGGTACATGTTTTAGAACTATTTTATTTTCAGCATCTGTTGCTCAAGTTAATTTTTTTGATTTGCCTAACACACTTTAAGAAAGGTAACATTTTACAAACAATTATTAAATCAACTTTAATAATTTGTAATTATGGCTACAAGAATAAAATATGACATACATAGCTCTGATGCAGACAAACTATTTCCCCTCTTAGTCCTCTTCTGTACCCTGTACCTCTTCTTTCTCCCTTCTGGTCTGCCTACCCTTGCCTCTCCACAATATGTTCTTGCCTGCTCAGGTCACCTGAGCACAGGTGGTTTTTAAGATATTCCATAAACCTCCACTATTTAGTCCTCAGGGGACATGGTCTGGAATTGATTTCAAATGTTCTCCCTTCAGTACACCCTTTCATAACTTCCTCCCCTTTCTCTTTCTCTCCTGTGTCCCCCCCTGGTATATTTCCTCTAGTCCCAATCATGTCCTTTCTTTTTTCCTCCATCTCTTCAACTCCACATGGAATTATATTTCCAAAGGATTGGATGTAGTACAAATTTAGTAACTATAACTAACTTTATTGAAAAATTCAATGATAACAGTACTTGGAAAATAAATCATAGTATCATTCACTTCCAGGGTGTATTTATTTATGATTAAGTTGATACTCATCGTTGCATATATTAATATCCAGTATCTGGTTAAACTCTAAAGACAATTATTTTATTTTTTATTTTCAGAACCTCAGCTATTAATACATGTAACCAAATGGCAAACTACCTTTCATCAGATTTTATATCATATTATCAACATGTGGTTTCATACTTTTTTTCTCCTTACATTTTCAATTTTGAAGTGTCATTTACAGATGTTTTTGATTGTATTTTTTCCAGAATGTGCATACTTTAGACATATTACATGCAGATGCTGATCTATTTTGTAAAGGAGCTTAAAGTTTAAAGTATATATTACTTTAATATGAAAAATAAGTGTTAATTAAGATAAAATTAAACTAATAATTTGTACAACCAAGAATTAGGGAGGTAACTTCTGTTTTATGTCTTTGAACAATGTCTCTTAAAAAAACATGTATAAAGGAAGTTTTGAAATTAAATTTCTTATTTGGAAGAATTTACGGTTCTTAACCGAACATATTTAGGTCTACATTTTTAGTGGTTTTGGCTTACAAGGCATAATTCAGTGTCAAATTCGAAATTCATCAGAATAAATTTGCCATTAATGCCTATCGATACGTTTTGTGAGCAAATATGATTATTTTTAAAGAAAAAGAAAAAAATTATCAGCAGCTAATAATCTTGACATTAAGCAAATATTTTTAGTATGTAAGCAAAAGAAATAGAGCATTTAATCTTAAAGAACATGAAAAACTAGCTAGATATTCTACTAGCCATTAGATTCAAATAAATAATAGCATTGTATCTCATGTATTGTTTGTCTGTCTCTGTGATGGCAAAAACAATGCCCCACCTAAGATTATCATGCATTTAGGTCCCCTCCCCCACTCATAGCAAGCACTCTGAGTAGCAACTACGCATATTAGCATAAGGGATTGCACAATCAGTGCTGAGTATCTCAGGAATGACTGTAAAGAAAATAACTACTAAAATTTATATTTTTAAATACTCTTCAAGATAAAACAAACTTGGTATTTGGGCGAAAGTTGGCATTTAAATATTTAGCTTTTATTATTATTACTAGCGACTTGCGCACCAAAAATGATGGCAATAAAATTTGAAGCCATGGCAATGTTGTTTGCACAGAATGTAAGGCTTTTGCTCCTCTGAGTACCTTCGGCGCTCATTGCGAGCCTCTCCCCTTGTGTACTTTTGCTCCTCTGAGCACCTTCGGCGCTCATTGCGAGCCTCTCCCCTTGTGTACTTCAAGTTTCGTGCTTTGCAGCGATCATCTTTGGCGCTCATCGCAAAGACAGATATATAAGTACAATGTTAAATATACATTTTTTTTAGTGAAGTGTAAATTAGAACAAAATTTCAGGTCTCAGAGCATAATAAAGTGGTTTAAACATGTAACTGCTTTGAGAGTCCTATCGCTGGCAGCTAATGAGCAGTAATCCAGACATATAAGTGCAGTGAAAAATGTAAAACTAATTACTAATTATTAAATTAATGTAAGTTATTAATTTATTAGGAATGAATAAATGTATTAGGAAGTGCGAAGCATTAATGTATTCATAAAGTAACGACGTAACGTGCAAAATATGCTTTTTAGCAGTTTTTTATTTGTTATATATATTTTTTTATAATTAAATAATTAATAAATTAATATACTTTACCTTTTTCTAATTAATATATCCAGCAATTAATATCCTGAAGAACTAACAATCTCTTTTGATTTTCCTGCAGCATACAATGTACAGTTATAATGTGCCAAGTGTGTAGTATAAATAGGCTGCATGCACGAGGGCAAGCCATTTGTTTAGTCGGGTAAAGCGCCATTTTAGATTTGTAATGTTATTAGTTGCAAGTTAGTGTTGTAAAATGGCGGCGATTGTTACGCGGCTCGCGAGCATTTTCCATCCTTTCTAATAGTGTATTTTGTATCTCGTACGTTCCTGGGTAAAAGTCATATGTGCCTGGTGGTGTTTTGTGTGGTCAGGGGTCATGTAGCCTCGTTTTCATTTTTTTCGCCCACTATTTTTTTTCTTGCTTATACGATTTTCGAGCTCCAAAACTCGGCAAATTCATCTTAAATTCGCGTGCAACCTCACTCCCAGATGTCCTGGCTGGCCCCCAGTGCTGTGTGTGAGTTTTTTTTTCTTCTTTGTGTATTTTGATTTGCGTGGTTTGGCTGTTAACTTCGAACTTAACTTCGGCGCTCATTTCTGCCTTAGTCCCGCGTTTTTCAATGCCTCAATGGCTCGCCTGTCTTCGCGAGGCTCGCAGGAGCACCTTCGGCACTCATTTCTGCCTAAGTCCCGCGTGTTTCAATGCCTCAACTGATCGCTTCGCTTCATGAGCGGATTAATCCAGGGAAGTAGTTCCAGCCAGAGGACGGGAGCCGCAGATGCGAAGCGGGTGAGTGGTGGGTGATCTGCTGGCAGCGTTGGAACCAGGTAAGGCCCCAAGCTACTGGCAGGGTTTTCACCAACCAGGTAGGTGGCTGTACTGCGGGCCTCGTAATGATTATCAGTGGGGTAGGTAGAGCATCAGTGGGGTAGGGGGAGCATCAGTGGGCCTCTGAATGGAGGAGGAAGGGTAGAGACATGGGAGCGCAGGTATGGGGGCGGAATGCAGTGGCGAGGAGAGAGAGTGCTGCCTGTCCTAGGGGCCTCGCGATGAGCGCTTGCAGCCTAAGTCCTGCCCTGCTAGTGATGAGAACCTGCGCCGCTCATCCTGGGGCCTAAGAACCACAGCCTCGCAGTGGCGCGCGTCAATGCTTCGCTCGCAGACGACTTCTCGCCTTGCTGGGCGAGGGCCGCAATCGTGACCAACATCCGAAGTGTTCCGGACACTGAGAACTTTGCTATTGGTTTGAATTACATTTTCCTGAACTGTTTTGTTTAGCTGCAGAGGGTGTCATTGTAAATTAATGATATTTCCATTAGTTTTATTGAATGCACTGGTATACCTAGTTACCACAATTTGACTGAAACATTCATTGCCTCCTTCCATTTGTAGAAGCAAAATGTAAATGTTAGCTTTCACTGCAGCTTAATTGTAAAAAAAAAGATAATACATTGATGGCTGTACTATTTTTCATGTGAAAATAGTGAATCTAGTATATAGCCCATATTGTGTTACATGGTTATTGTTATTATTCATTTTAATAAATGTAATATTTGTTTTAATATTCTTTTAATTCCAGATTTGCCGTGGACTACCTTGGCTATGGCAAGCTAGGACAGGCTAGTAAAAAGAAAAAAAATATTACATTATCAACAAAGGACCGCATAGTTAGTAACAAACGAATGTGAGACTTGGACAATAAAGAAGGCTGAGTACCTTAGAAATGCGGCCTTTCATTGTGGCAAAATCTACTTAGAGTCAATTGGACTACACGAAGATCAAGTAAATCAGTACTACAAGAAACAAAGACAAACTGTTCATTAGAAGGTATGATCATGAGGTTGAAGCTCAAATATTTTGCCCACATCATGAGAAGACAGGATTCCCTAGAGAAGACTCTGATGCTGGAAAAGATTGAAGGCACATGAAGAAGGGGATGACAGAGGCATAGATTAATAGATGAGGTCACTGAAGCAGTGAACATGAACTTGATGAAGCTCAAAGGGGCAGTGACTGACAGATGTACCTGGCATGCTGCGGTCCATTGGGTCATGGAGAGTCAGACATGACTGAATGACTAAACAACACCAACCTTGTTGAGGTTCACTGTCCTCTTGTGCACAATTGATCACAGTTTCAGATCTTCTGGCAAAGTGCACATTTCTTTTTTAATTCTAAGAAATTTATGCAAATATGCAGTCCATTAAGATATTGTATCATCATAATACATGCTATGGCCCCTATTCAATTGTCCAATTAACAATTACATGAGCCTGTGGAGCCCGTAAAAGTTACTGATGTTCCTTTATCTACTTTTAGCTACTCCCATTCGATTTGCAATTTACAGGCTCAAAAGCACTGCAGGTTGTCAAAAACGTAACTCTGTCCTATCTCCTTTGATGTTTCAAGCCCTTAAATGTTAACAGTGCTGAAGATGGAAAATCAATATTCAATTACAAACATTAATGTAGCCCGCAATTGCCTTCTAAGCCGTAAATGGCAAATGTATAAAAAAAAATATTTGAGTACTAGATAGGACCTACAAGAGAGTTAAACACCTGTTCGCAGCACTATAAAAAGCAAAAAAACACACACTACTGTACTTAAAAATACTGGGAAAGCAATGAAAGGCATTAGAATTAATTGCACAAAAGTCTCAAGCACGCAAATCTGCAATAAAAAATAATTTATTTTAGGTTTTATTTCCGTTTTATATCGATACCAGGATTCAGTGGGTTAACACATATCATGGAACCCACATGGACTAGAACAGTTGCTATTGATTTTTATTGATTTCTACACGAATCGGTCTTCTAAAAAGGAATTGATTGTAATTTAAACTCCATGTTTTACTGATGTCATGATGGCGGTCTCATTTCCTATTGGCTCTGTCTAAAAAGTAACTTACAGCCTTGCCTAACTGATCATGATCATGCCCTGAAATGCTACGTACGGGTTCATGGGTTGCGTGTGTAGGCTGTGAGCCTGTAATTACGGGTTAGTGACAATTGAATACATCTAAATGTTTAGAATTTTTTTAAAATTTTTGCTCATCCAGATTTGCCACTGAAATGTATTTTCAGAAAATTGAGTTGAGCTCTTAAAACTACACTAAAGTTATGAAAGAGTTGTGTAGTACATTCATATTTCTTAAGCATAACACCACATATTAAAATGCAAAAAAAACACATATTTTACTTATTTATGAATTGTAACAATATTTATAAATATATTTCCATTATAATCATGAAAATGACACATACAGGTGTGTAAAATGTGACAATATCATTGTCGTATTTCATTCCCATTAAAACCACATGTTACATTTTGGAGTTGTAGCTTCAAAAGATCTGGAATAACAGATCATGTGAAAGTTGATCTCAAAGCGTGGCTCTTGGGGGTGAAGAGTTTAATGTAAAAATCAGAGCATTTTTTGAAAAGATCCGAAGTTTTGGCAGTTGTTAATTGTTAGGAATTAATTGACAAAATTACTAGAGCACAGAAATGTTTTCAAAGGGACTGACCCAGAACCAATTAGAATTTTGTAACAATTGACCATTCACCACTAAACAGTTATCATGAGCTTTGGCCTCTGAAGTGTGTGTTGGAGGTAGGGGTGGAGTGAAGCAGCTTAAGGAAAAGAATGTAATAATAGGAAAACCATTCCTTAATTCACTTAATTTTAGATAGAGGTAGAAGATGTAGAATTTGCAACAACTCCATATTTTGCACACTAGCCTATTCTAGTGGGCTTAGATGACATACAATATAGGTTACTATGTTGAAAAAACAGGTCATGCAGTGGGACATTCTTTGTCAAATTGCTGTTGACAGCCCAAACAAGAGATTGAAGACTACCACAAAAAGGTTCTTTCATCTAAAGACAACACAGCTTATAATTGGTCATTCTTCATCTCTTCAATCTCAGCATAAAAAATCCTTCCTATTGCAGTTATTTCAACATTAGCGGTGTGTTTTCTCTTGGAGCCTAGGGATATAGCCTCACATTTCAAATTATTGGGATCTGTTCCCACTGTATTGCACAGTTCAGTAATGAAACCATAATTAAATGTACTTGGACTGCCTCCACACTTCACTCTCAACATGTATGCAATCCAAAAGTGAAAACTGATGATAAAGAAATGCTTTTTTTCACTAAATTAAATGTGAAATGTATTAAAATAATCACTAACAATATATAGTTAAATGTGTTACATGAACATATTTATTTTGTATTTAGCCAATCCATTATAATTTAATAAAATTATAGTTAATCACTTGATAGGCAAAGATTTTCATATCCATATAATTATTTATTTAATATTTATTTTGTATTTAAATAATCACCAACATTATATAGCTAAATGTGTTACATAAACATATTTATTTTTTATTTAGCCAATCTATTATAATTTAATTAAATTATACTTAATCACTTGATAGGCATAGATTTTCATATTCATAGAATTATTTATTTAATATTTATTTTGTATTTAAATAATACCCAACATTATATAGTTAAATGTGTTACATGAACATATTTATTTTTTATTTAGCCAATCCATTATATTTTAATAAAATCATACTTAATCACTTATTAGGGAAAGATTTTCATATTCATAGAATTATTTATTTAATATTTATTTTGTATTTAAATAATCACCAACATTATATAGTTAAATGTGTTACATAAACATATTTTTATTTTATTTAGCCAATCCATTATAATTTAATAAAATTATACTTAATCACTTATTAGGCAAAGATTTTCATATTCATAGAATTATTTATTTAATAAAATAAAATAATGTAATCATATGTTTAATCTGGCATTATAGTGTTGCATGGTATTCCGTGGAATCTGTAGGAAAGGATAATCCATATTATAGTGATTGAATCAGAAAACACTAGGGTGGTCAGATGTATTCATTTAATTAGAGGAGACATTCAAGGCAATCACTACACATTATTTGAATATTTCAATATAGATTGCTCTTTGTCAAGTGCATTAATAAATCAACAACACTTTTGTGGTAATCAGAAAACATGTATTCAAATTAAACACTTAAATCAAGCCAAATAATATGTATCTATTCAACAGAAAAATCACAGAAAGTGCATGCTAAATTGCTGCCATTTTGGGCAAGATTCTGCTCAGTAGTAAAAACCAAATCCAGTTTAGTCAAACAAGTTGAACTTATGAAGTTGAGTTTTGTTTCCCATAGTATTACAAAACCAGTAATACTTTACAAAATGCTTCAGTGATTTTGTGAGATCCTACCCTAAGAGAAATTCCGCTTAACAAATGAGTTTTCGTGTAATTCTGCTTAGGGCAGGGTTTATTCAAACTTACTCTGAAAGCAAGTATCACGTTACATGAGAAAGGTCATTGTTACCATGACAGTCACATCACTGGGACAGACGATTGTCTATGACTCACTTTTTGGAGAGAAATAATTCCTTACGTTTTTAGTGTGTCTTACAAATGTTGCATTTCCTAACTGTGATTTATATATGTCTGGAGGTTAAAAATGAAAAACAATATCATGGGTAGAATGGAACAGAATATTTTAGATTTATATTTCTTAAACCAATATGTCATGCTTTATTTAACATTCTTTGTCATATTTATTATCTACAAAATAAATGGAAAGGTAAGTGGTTACCAACTTTGATTTACTATAGTTATATTGTGGGTAGACATCAAATCCACATGGGTCCAGCTTCTTTCTGGCATCAACCAAAGTTACACATCTAATCCAGTTTTTTCACGATATTATTATTTTAGCCACCAGATATTTATAAAAATGAATGCAACATTTATGCTGCTACTGCTACAAAAGTGTTCATATAAAGCCACCAAGGTCACTGATTCCCAGTCACCCATAGAAAATTAGTACAGTGAAGTTACCCAGCCAGTCATTTATGGTCAAAGTTCTGGACTTAAACAAAGTCATATCAGGCCAGTCAACCTTCTCAGTCATAAAAACCAAACCATCATAAAATTAAGATTTATAGACAGATGACATCATGTGTCCAAAAACATTGAGGCTCATTCAATTGAGCTTTCAGGAGATCAGGGCTTTGGCAATGTAGCCCGCAAGTTATTTTGATATTCAATTGGCGTCTTTTGCAGGCTTTGATCGGGTTAGTGGCTCCGGCCTCCGATTCACTGCGATGGTTCACATCGCAAGTTAATGCCCCCCCCAAGCCTTTGATCTTTCACGGCCGCAAGAACACTAAAATCGCAAATTCAATTCAATTGCTCTGACTCCCCCTTGCACAGCAAGCCGTCAAGCCCGTAAATGGCAAAAGTCGAACTACAAGTCATGGGTACTAAGGAGGTCTTGCAAAGGCCTTAATGACATGTACGGAGCACTTTAAATGCACATATACACACACTACTGTCCTTTTATTAAAAGTGAAAGTGATGTTAGATCTTAGAATTAATAGCTCGCAAATCAGCCCAAAAAATACTTTATTTCATGTTTAATTTCCGTGTTATATTGATCCGGGCAATCAATGTGTTAATACATATAATGGAACTTGCATGTAATAGAATATCATATTTACGGCTTTATCAATATTGCATTATATCTTTAATGTGGGTCCAATCGTAACTCGTATATTCAAGCCCATAGGACTTTGAAATCCAACCTCCATTTTTCATTGAAGTAATGATGACGATCTCTGTTTCCATTGGCTGTTTCTAATTGGGAGTTACGGCCTTGCTTGATTGATCATGTTTAAGCTTGCAAATGCTGCATACTATAGCATGGTTTACGATGTGAAAAATTAGGAAAAATAACCCAGTATAAAGTAACCCAGTCTAAAAGTGTCCTTTGTGTTCATAGGCATTAGAATCATCAGGTACACCTAGTAACAAGAGAGGGCTCTCTTAGGACGTTGTGCAACATGCTGGCACGACCTTAGGAAGAAGGCGCTAAGTGTGTGTAACGGGCTACCTCGGCAGTGCCCAAGATAGCACCCAAGGAAATTGATTGAGTCACCTGATTAAAACATCATCCCTGAGATAACCTATAGTTGGCCCAACTACAACCATTTCTTAAAAAAATTAGGCATACTATTGCGTCAAAGATTTTGTAATTTTCATAGACAGCTAATTAAGAAAATGTCATTCCATGTCTCAAATTTTACTCACAAATATTTTATGATTTATAGTGGCAGAAAAAGCTCCAAAGGCCCTGCCCAATGGCAGAGCATGAGCGATCAAAACACAGTCTCCTTTAAGGAGCATGCTCAGTGTGAAGCAGAACCTAGATTGGTCAGACTTTATAGCCCAACACACTGGAAGAGCTCTGCTTGATAAGAATATAGACAGTTTAAAAGCTAAGAAAAAATGCTAACTTTTATTTATCTTAAACTAAAAACTTTACTTTTTAATAGTCTATACCCAGCAAACATATGAACCTTACTTGTAAATGCGCTACAGTGGTCCTTTTAACCTTTATTAAACAAAATGGCTATATGTATTTGAAGGGAGGTTCCAATGCAGATGCTGGATTCAAAACAGCATAACAAATGCAGTAATACATCAGTACAATTATAAAAATGTGTTCTCCTAGCACATAAAAAACAAAAGTGTAATGGGTCACCGCATCTGACTCATTTGTGGGAACAAAACTTTCATTCTTGGTGGAACTGTTTAAAGAAAACATGTCTGACTGTTATAGAGGAATTTCATTTACATGGAAACATAAGTGAGAAGATTCTTTATTCTTGTCACAGCTCACTATCTGTTAGCACCCAAGGAATTAGAAAGGCCAATAAGTTAATTAGACATCAATTTTGGAGGCTTAAATTTTTCTAAGATGCCCACAATCACTTTCCTGTTTCCTTTTGGAGTACGGTAAGTACCAAATTATTTCAGATATAAATAATTTACATAATATTTTTTGGGCAAGTATTGTTTATTTACTTAAAAGTAAAACAAAACAAAAGGACTTTATGACTTGTCAATGCCAAATACATTGGCTTACCAAAAAAACAAACAATTTTTTTAAAATCCCATATTAATTGCAAAGTTGAGCATTGGAAGGAGGACATCACCTGGCCTTCCACTTAATTTTATGAGTTCTTTGTTATCCACAAATATCATCCCTTGAGAATAAATATCAGGTACAGGTTCTTTTAATACAATATATACTTATCTTGCAATAATCATGTAATACGAAAAATAAAAATGATATATTATATTGTGTATGTTAGAATGAGCCCTGACCAAAACGCTAAGCAACAAGCATTTTATTTTGTTTCTATCATCTTATTAACTACCCATACAATTATAATATTTGAAATATTGTACCTTTTTCATAAAGCACCAATTGTTTGTCAATATATAAAGTTATATCAATACAGTGCCTTGCAAAAGTATTCACCCCCTTGACTTTTTACCTATTTTGTTACATTACAGCCTTGAGTTGAATGTTTTGTTAATCTGAATTTTATGTGATGGATCAGAACACAATAGTCTAAGTTGGTGAAGTGAAATGAGAAAAATATATACATAAAACTATTTTTTAGAAATAGAAAATAGAAAATTGGCATGTGCGTATGTATTCACCCCCTTTGTTATGAAGCCCATAAAAAGCTCTGGTGCAACCAATTACCTTCAGAAGTCACATAATTAGTGAAATGATATCCCCCTGTGTGTAATCTAAGTGTCACATGATCTGTCATTACATATACACACCTTTTTTGAAAGACCCCAGAGGCTGCAACACCTAAACAAGAGGCACCACTAACCAAACACTGCCATGAAGACCAAGGAACTCTCCAAACAAGTAAGGGACAATGTTGTTGAGAAGTACAAGTCAGGGTTAGGTGATAAAAAAATATCCAAATCTTTGATGATCCCCAGGAGCACCATCAAATCTATCATAACCACATGGAAAGAACATGGCACAACAGCAAACCTACCAAGAGACAGCCGCTCACCAAAACTCACGGACCGGGAAAGGAGGGTATTAATTAGAGAGGCAGCACAGAGACCTAAGGTAATACTGGAGGAGCTGCAGAGTTCCACAGCAGAGACTAGAGTATCTGTACATAGGACGACAATAAGCCGTACGCTCCATAGAGTTGGCTTTATGGCAGAGTGGCCAGAAGAAAACCATTACTTTCAACAAAAAACAAAATGGCACGTTTTGAGTTTGTGAAAAGGCATGTGGGAGACTCCCAAAATGTAAGGAGGAAGGTTCTCTGGTCTGATAAGACTAAAATTGAACTTTTCGGCCATCAAAGAATAGCTATGTCTGGCGCAAACCCAACTCATCACATCACCCAAAGAACACCATCCCTACAGTTAAACACACTGCTAAAGCAACACTTGAGTGGTTTAAGGGGAAACATGTAAATGTGTTGGAATGGCCTTGTCAAAACCCAGACCTCAGTCTAATAGAAAATCTGTGGGCAGACTTAAAGATTGCTGTTGACAAGCGCAAACCATCCAACTTGAAGGAGCTGGAGCAGTTTTGCAAGGAGGAATTGGCAAAAATCCCAGTGGTAAGATGTGGCAAGCTTATAGAGACTTATCCAAAGTGACTTGGAGCTGTGATTGCCGCAAAAGGTGGCTCTGCAAAATATTGAATTTAGGGGGGTGAATAGTTATGCACATTGCCTTTTTTCTGTTTTTTTGTCCTATTTGTTGTATGCATCACAATAAAAAAGCAAAAAACAACATCTTCAAAGTTGTGGGCATGCTCTGTAAATTAAACGATGCAAATCCTCAAAAATCCATGTTAATTCCAGGTTTTGAGGCAACAAGACATGAAAAATGCCAAGGGGAGTGATTACTTTTGCAAGTCACTGTATATCAATGAAAGGAAATATTCAGAATATAGTGGACACAATTGCTAGATGTTGGACTTGTCTATCAATGTTTCCATCTATTTTAAAATGTCAGATTGTGTTTGACAGATACATCTATATGTAAGTGAATTCTGGGAACAAGCAAGGTGGTGGTGTGGGTGTATTGCTTTCCACTCGCTGTACTTTTCACCTCTTACCCCCTGTCCCATCCCTCCAATTCTCATCCTTTGAAGTGCATACAATCCGCCTCTTCTCACCTATCTCTCTACGTGTTGCCGCGATCTATGGCCCCCCTGGCACTCCCTCTCAATTTCTTGATCACTTTTCTGCCTGGCTCCCTCACTTTCTCTCCTCCAATGTTCCTTCACTGGTACTTGGAGATTTTAACATTCCCATTGACACTCCCACCTCCCAAGCAGCAGCCAAACTGCTTGCACTCACCTCTTCCCTCGGCCTCTCACAACTAACAGATTCTTCTACTCATCATGCTGGACATTCTCTTGACCTTATCTTCACCAACCTCAGCACAACCTCCTACCCAGTCATCTATCCATTCCCTCTATCTGACCATCACTTACTTACCTTTAACCTCACATCTTCTTCCTCCCACCACCCCTCTCCTACCCCTGCCACCATCACGAACAGAAACCTGCTAGCACTTGACCCTACTCAGCTCTCCATTAATATCCAACCCCTTCTCAGCCCCATCACCTACCTCAACTGCCCTGACACTGCCTTCTCACTTTACAACTCTACTCTCTCTTCCATCCTTGATACCCTCGCCCCCAGAACCACACGAAGACGCCCTCGCTCTCTTCCACAACCTTGGCACACAACTCAAACACGATACATCCAGAAATGCTCCCGCACCGCTGAATGGCTCTGGAGGAAATCACGCACCTCTGCAGATTTCCTCCACTACAAATTTATGTTACGCTCCTACTCCTCTGCCCTCAACCTCGCTAAACAACACTTCACTTCACTAATATCAACCCTATCCTCTAACCCAAAGCGTCTGTTCGCAACGTTCAAAACTCTCCTCCACTCACCACCTCCTCCCATCCCTTCCTCTCTCACAGCTGAAGACTTTGCCAACCATTTTATTCATAAAATCGAAAAGAACCGCAATGAACTCTCATCTCACATTGGCTCACTCACTCTACCATCTCAACTATCCAACCTAACCCACTCTTCTCCCTCCCCCAATCCAACAGTTACTTTGAACTGCTTTGCCCCAGCTACAGAGGATGAAGTCGCTAGCCTGCTATCATCCACTCGCCCCACTACATGTCCCCAGGACCCTATTCCATCTCAGCTCATCTCTCCCCTCTCTACCACACTAATCCCAGCTCTCACACACATTTTCAACCTTTTCCTAACTACCGGCAAGTTTCCATCTTGTCTAAAACACGCCACAATTACACCCATCCTCAAAAAGTTATCATCTGACTCTGACATTGCTTCTAACTACCGCCCTATTTCTCTACTTTCTTTGGCTTCCAAACTGCTCGAGCGGCTTGTCTATACCCGCCTTACCAGCTTTATCTCCTCTAACTCCTTTCTTGACACCTTCCAATCTGGCTTTCGGCCCCAACATTCCCCTGAGACAGCTCTCACTAAAGTCACCAGTGACCTGCTTACTGGCAAGTCAAAAGGTCACTTTTCTATTCTCCTTCTTCTAGATCTCTCTGCTGCCTTTGACACTGTTGACCATTCACTTCTACTGCCTATCCTCGCCTCCCTCGGTATTCGAAACACTGCTCTTTCGTGGTTCTCATCATACCTACAAAATCGATAATTCAGTATCTCCTTCTCTGACACCTCTTCTTCTACCTACCCCCTGTCTGTTGGCGTACCACAAGGATCTGTACTAGGCCCGCTCCTCTTCTCCATCTACACTTCCTCACCTGGTACCCTTATAAACTCTTTTGGGCTGCAATATCATCTCTACGCAGATGACACCCAAATCTACCTCTCAGCACCAGATCTATCCCCCTCTCTTCTAACACATGTCTCCAACTGCCTCTCTAGTATATCCTCTTTGATGTCCACCCACCATCTCAAACTCAACATGTCTAAAACTGAACTCCTAATCTTCCCTCCCTCTCCCACAGCTTCAATTCGTTACATCTCTCTTACTGTCAACAATGACATCATCACCCCCTCCTCCCAAGCTCGTTGTCTTGGGGTTCTTTTGGACCCCGCCCTGTCCTTCATCCCTCACATACAATCACTAACTAAATCTTGTCTTCTCCATCTAAAAAACATCTCCAGAATTCACCACTTTCTTAAACAAGACACAACTAAAATCCTTATACACTCTCTCATCATCTCTCGAATGGACTACTGCAACTCGCTTCTTGCTGGCCTCCCCACCACCCGACTATCTCCACTTCAATCCATTATGAATGCCTCTGCTAGACTCGTCTACCGTACACAACGTTCACTGTCGGCATCACCTCTCTGTCAATCTCTCCACTGGCTTCCCATAGCCTCCAGAATAAAATTTAAAATCCTGACCCTAACTTTCAAAGCCCTCAACAAGTGCACTCCCCCATACCTTTCTGGTCTCATCTCCAAATACTCCCCCACACGCCCTCTTCGCTCTGCTAATGACCTTCTTCTTTCCACAACTCTTGTCACCTCTTCTCACTCTCGCCTTTAGGACTTTTCTCATGCTGCCCCTATTCTCTGGAACTCCTTGCCTCGCTCCACCAGACTATCCTCCAACCTCAAATCATTAAAATCCTCTCTAAAACACATCTCTTTAAAGAAGCGTATCACCTCCCACCCTAACACACTCTCAAATCTCTCTCCCTCCTTTTCCTCACACAATACCTTTAGGATGTAAGTCTGCGAGTTTCAATCCCACAAGGTGTTTTAGGGAAAGCACCATGGACACTGGATTCCAAACTCAAAGACAGTGCCCTCCTTGTTTTACTATGTGTTAATTTGTATGTATCTTTGTCTTGAACTTATCTTATGTACAGCGCTACGGAATATGTTGGCGCGTTATAAATAAACGATAATAAATTCCATTATGTATAACCTCTTACTGAATCTAGCACTACATCCCTTCAAGGATTCCTACATTATACTATTGAAACAAAACCTATTCTATCACACAACAGGTGAATGCTAAATGAAAGAAAATATAACTATTTGAAAGTGTTAAAACTAGTTTGGGAGCAACCTGCATTCTAGTCTGAGCTCATGATTATTTAATCTTAACATTGAAACAAAATGTAATCCTCTAAAAAGCTAAAATTACCAGTATCACTGCTTTTTGTCGCACTGAATTTCCACCCTGTAATTATAATCACTAGTCCTTGTGGGGGCACACCTTTAATTTTGCTCCTTTTTAGTATTACCAAGCTGGAAGATAGCCTCTCAATATTGTCTGCTTAAAATACTTGCATAATGATTACAGCATTAAATTTCCCCTTTTCAAATACAGGCCCCTATTAAATTGTCCAAATTGTAGTTACTCTAGCCGGTAATGGAGCCCGCAAAAGTTACTGCTATGAAATTGGCCACTTTAAGCTACCAGCAATCAATTTGTGGGTTACAATCAGAAAATCAACTGCGTTTGTCAAAATCGTAAGTCCGACCCAGCTGAGCCTTTGATCTGTCAAGCCCGCAATTGCTAAAATCGCAAATCGCTATTACATCGCTATTATATTTCTCAAAAGAACTCGCAATGGGGTTAAACACCTGTTCTTAGCACTGTAAAAGCAAATAAAAAAAAACAATACTGCACTTTAAAAGGCGGGGAAAGTAATGTAAGACATTAGAATTAATTGCACAACAGTCTCAAGCTCCCAAATCTGCAATAAAAAGTATTTTTTGTTGTTGTGTATATCGATCCTGGCAATCAATGGGTTAATGCATATTATTGAACTCGCATGGACTAGAACACAATAATAGATTTATTGATTTTTTTCAGAATGCAACATTTTTGGATTGCGAGTGTGATCGCAAATCGAACTTCCAAACTCTAATTGATTGTGGTTTAGCCTCCATATTTTACTGACGTCATGATGACGGTCTCATTTACTATTGGCTGTTTATAAATCGGTAGTTACGGGCTTGCTTAATTGATCATGATCGTGCCCTGAAATGCTACTTACGGGTGCATGGTTTACGGTTTTGGCTTTCGGTTATGGGCTTGTTCAATTTAATCACTCTGTAACTGCTACAAATTTTAAGCCCACAGACTTTCAGGCTGTATGAAGGCAAATGCAGGCTTGCAATATAATAGGGGCCAAAGAATTAAATATTTTAATAAACCTCATGCTGTATACATTCCTGCTTTCTTTTATATTGTATTTCTGTTTTCATTTATGTAATATTATATGTGTTATTGTATGACTAAATAACCTGGTAAAAAACTAAATTGAGTCTCATTGATAGCACAGTCGAGTCCTCAGCCAGCTGACCTGATTCTTTCTGATCCTGACCTACCTTTGTATGCATGATATTTGCAGAGAAAAAATCTGGAATATCCAATATCAATTTAGTTGAAATCCAAATGTAAGTCACCTGAGCATTTTATCTATTGAAAACTCTTGTTACACTGCTAAAAAGAATAACAAAGGATACAAGATATAACAGCTTTCTCAACCATAGAAAGTGTTAAAAATGCCCAGTTTCAAAATAACAATTATAGGAGAGACAGGTAAGACTCCATTGTGTATTATTCACATATTTATAGGCATTTGATAATTTGTAAATGCATGATTTTATTAATGTTGTTAAGTTGTTATGTTGTTAATGTGCAACTCTTCCTCCAACCAATGAGACAATTTGTCTTCATAACGTTTCCTGGAGCATCTTTTGGTTGTCAAACTATTAAAGTTATAATGTTGAAACTTCAATTACTTGCTTTATATTATGGTCTAGTTGCCAGCTTGTACCCCAAAGATTCTACTTGCATTTGGCCCCACTTTCCTCTCTAAATTCAGAAGTATCCCGCAAACACTTTACACATCATGGGATCCTGAGAGCCATCTTAGGTCCCCACTCCAATCTTTTCATTTAACATTTTCATATTTTCCAGTTAACACGTAAATAACTACCTAGAGATTCCAATGCATACAATATCCGGCGCTAAGCGAAGACAGTGCAGTGCTGAATAGTGTAAAAATTCATAGTTACAGTAGGTGTAGATGTCTCATTGAAACTGAGCCCAACCTTATTCCAATCCGAGATATGAGGGCTATACACAAGTTAGTAACTATACGTAAGTCCTTAAATTAGTTAATTTACTTCTAAGATCTTACGGTCAGACCCCCTTTAAGACTGAAAAAAGCCTTGCAAAGTGCCATGAATAACATTTATTAACCACTAACTACACAATAGGTTAGTATGATGTGAGTCTGTATACATCTGTGAACATCAACTATTGCCAATAATACACATTAGCATCACAAATATCAACTGCAATGGTAACACTGGCTCTAGTATACCAGAGATTAATACAAATCTTTAAAGCCACATTGACCAAAGCAGGTGGTGTAATGCATGGACTAACCTCAACCCAAACACTAATCATTGCCAGCATGGATCCAGATCAGATCATAGCGATTATGAATGTTACATTGCTGGATAGGTCTGTCATGTACACAAGATTGTTGCATGTTAGATACAAAGCTGTGAGACGTGATAATTGACAGCCTGAGTCCTGAAAGAGAGGAGTGGATGGCAGTGAATATGCAACATTTTATTTTTTCATATAAGACAACGGCAAACTGAAAACATTATTAAAACAATCTAAAAACAAAAATAAAAACTACCTTTGTGAATATTTCCTGTGAAAATTGTCAGTCTGTACTCTGACCCCAGTGGGTTCCTCTCAATTGAACTGACTTATGCACACTAATATATTTTTACCATCAACTATATTTGTATCCTTTATTTGTGCCTCAAACTCCTTTCAAAGAGTTTGTTAATAATAATCCATTTAACACGCTACTAATCAATCTACTAAACAAACTAATCAAGGTTAAACATAACCAAGTTTTAATTCACCATGACAGCCTTATTAAATTGCGATTCGGCCAATTCTAAAGGGCTCTATATACGCACAGACCATCTTTTTTTGTTAGTGAAGATCTTGTTTTTCTATAGAAGTTCACTAACTAAAAACTTCTGTAAAAAAAATATGCTATGTGCTTATATAGAGCCCTTTGGAATTGGCCGAATCGAAATTTAATAAGGCTGTTAGTTTTTAATTAGTATGTTAATAAATAATTTGATTGTGTAACAAAAAAAATCTTCAATAATGTTTTTCATATATGACAATTAATTTATAATCATTTCCCAGCTTCTAGTTGTAACTATATAAAATATAACAATCAAAACATTATGTTTTAACTATTTAAAAAAATATATCATTGGCCAATACATATGAGTTGGAGGCTTTAGTAAATTTAAAATCTACAATTCTACAATGTATGCCCTAGTAGTTGGTCTCAGAGATCTTCTGCTTCATGCCAATATCCCGAAGAAAACAAATAGAAAATAGTTTCATGGGTTATGCTATGTATTGCTTAGGGTATTATTATGAATGACCTAATGGTTGGTCTTAGTGAACTTCTGGCTCATAGCAATATACCAGAAAGAAATGAAAACTTTTTTTAAGTCATTTATATAATGCACTGAAGGAAAACCTCATTTAATCCCTTTGGTGTTTGAGCATGAATTTTATATATCCATTTGCATTCTTTTTTCCAATAATAAACAGTCAATCTTGCCTCTTATTTGGCCCCATCAAATGCACAGATATATCTTTATTATGATGGAATTTGAGATGGCGAACAACTGGTGTGTCATAGTCATTAACCACTGAATATAAATGTTCACCAATTCTTTCTTTAGAGCTGCCTACTGGTCTTAAAAACATATATTTTATTACAAATACACTGAGCAATGTATATGCCAGTAGTGCTACAATTGTAGAATTCTCTTATCGGGTAATTTTCACCCATAACTGGATGGATAAATTCCATAGTTGGCTTAATTATCTACAAATAAAAAATACAAATATAGTCTACGGTAAATATATATTAGTGTAGATAAGTCAGTTCACTTGAAAGGAACCCTTTCAAGTACATATATATATATGGGTGTATATACAGTATCTCACAAAAGTGAGTACACCCCTCACAATTTTGTAAATATTTTATTATATCTTTTCATGTGACAACACTGAAGAAATGACACTCTGCTACAATGTAAAGTAGTAAGTGTACAGCCTATATAACAGTGTAAATGTGCTGTCCCCTCAAAATAACTCAACACACAGCCATTAATGTCTAAACTGTTGGCAACTGAAGTGAGTACACCCCTAAGTGGAAATGTCCAAATTAAGCCCAAAGTGTCAATATTTTGTGTGGCCACCATTATTTTCCAGCACTGCCTTAATGGCATGGAGTTCACCAGAGCTTCACAGGTTGCCACTGGAGTCCTCTTCCACTCCTCCATGATGACATCACGGAGCTGGTGGATGTTAGAGACCTTGCACGCCCCCATCTTCCATTTGAGGATGCGTCACTGGTGCTCAATAGAGATTAGGTCTGGAGACATGCTTGTCCAGTCAATCACCTTTACCTTTAGCTTCTTTAGCAAGGCAGTGGTTGTCTTGGAGGTGGGTTTGGGGTGGTTTTGGGCTCAGGAAACCAGAGAGACAGGCCAGGGAGACAGAGTGAGCAATATGGTGTCTTAGCTGTGGAAATGGAGCAGTGGGCACAGGAAACCAGAGAGAACGGCCAAGGAGACAGAGTGAGCAATATTGTGTCTTAGCTGTAGAAATGGAGCAGTGGGATCAGGAAACCAGGGAGACAGGCCAGGGAGACAGAGTGAGCATTATGGCGTCTTAGCTGTGGAAATGGAGCAGTGGGCTCAGGAAACCAAGGAGACAGAGGGAGTTATATGGTGTCTTAGCTGTGGAAATGGAGACAGAGTGAGATATATATATATATATATATATATATATATATATATATATATATATACGTACGCATTTACATACTATAAATACTTTCTTACCTGCCCGGTGCTGCACTTTACTTCCTGGGGTGAGAAAGGTCCACTGCAGGCCAGAGGGCCGAGGGGGGCCACAGAGGTCCAAGGGGCCTGCAGGTACCAGCAAGGACCGAGAGGGCCACAAGTGGCTGAGGCAGGCCACAGGGGGCTGCAGGGGCCACAGGGGGCTGAGGGAGGCCACAGAGGTCTGCGAGGGGCCACATGGGGCTATGGAAGGCTGCCAAGGTCCACATGGGGACACAAGTGGTCCGTGGGGGCCACAGGGCGTGAGGGGGGAACAAAGGGGGTCCACAATGGGCCATAAGGGCTGCAGGTGACCCACAGGGCCTTCAGGAGACATAAGGGGCCCCTGGGGCCTGTGGCTGCAGGGGACCCATGGGAGATCTGTGGGCCATAAGGGCCTGTGGGGGTCATATGGGGCCACAATGGCCCCACAACAAATCCATGGGGGCCACAGTGGGCCACAAGGACCTCAGGGGACCAGTGGGGCCACAGAGGATCCACCAGGGCCACAGGGACCCACGAGGGCCACATAAGATCTGCTGGGGCCACAGTGGATATGCCGCGGATTCATAAGATCCACAGGGGTCACAGATAGGCCACAGGAGGGAGGCAGGGGACCAGCAGGAGGTCCAAGAGGTAAGGGGCCTTGGTTCCTTGCACCGGCTGCACCGGCAGTAGATGAGCAGGTGAGGGACAGAGTGTAAGGGACAGAGTGTTACATCTTTTGCAACTCAAGTTAGTGACATATCAATCTCAATCAATCTATTTTTATGGGCTGTGCAAATCCCTGCAAAACAGGCTGAAATGAACAATGTTATGTGGTTACAGTCTGTGGATCCATTAATTTTGACTCAATGCCCATTTATTCAGCTGCTTGTTGTTCCAAACCCTTTTATATAACTTGCCGAATGTACCATTTGCCTTTGCCAGTCTGTTGTCAATTTTCTTGTCAATCTTCACGTCCCAGGAGATGATGCAACCCAGTTAGGTGAACTGCGTGTTTTCAAGCCGGACTCACCAATAGTGATGCAAGGAAGACAGTAATCTTCCTGAGATGTGGGCTGGTGGAGAACTTCCGTCTTCATCAAACTGACTTCTACCCCGAAGAGCTTGGCGGCCTCGGCGAAAGCAAGATGTCAACCGCTGCAGAGTTGTAGCCATATGGAAAACAAGGGCAGCATTGTCGATGAAGAGTAGCTCTCGAACGAGTCGTTACATGGTCTTAGTGTGGGCCTTTAGTTGCCTCAGGTTGAACAGACTGTGGTATCGGATTTAGATCCTATCATCATCATCAAGATCTGCTGTGGCCCTTTGCAGCATTATACTGAAGAATACTGTGAATAGGTTGGGGCAAGGACATAGCCCTGTTTCACACCATTATGTAAAGGGAAGGACTCCGACAGGTCGTTGCTGTGCCTAACTTGGCCACGCTGGATTTCATGTAGCTGGATGATCATGTTGAGGAACTTGGGAGGACATCCTATACGTTCCAGGATTTGCTACAGACCCTTCCTGCTCACAGTGTCAAACACTTTGGTAAGGTCGACAAACGTCATGCAAAGTCCTTTGTTCTCTTCTCTGCATTTCTCTTGGAGCTGCCTGAGAACAAAAAACATGTCAGTAGTGCTCCTGTTGGCTCTAAAGCCACACTGACTGTAGGGGAGGAGTTCTTATGCGATAGTGTGCACCAGTCTGTTGAGGAGTACTCTTGCAAGGATATTCCCCATGACGGAGAGCAGAGTTATCCCTCGGTAATTGGAGTATTCCTGACTTTTCTCCCTTCTTCTTGTATAGGGTGACGATGATTGCACCATGAAGGTCCTGTAGCAGTTTGCCTTGCTGCCAGCTGCACAGAACTAATGGAGCTTGCGTGAAGTGCTGAACCCCATGTTTCCAGATCTCTGCTAGGATCCTATCAGCTCCTGCTGCCTTACCATTCTTTAGCTGCTCAATAGCTTTTACAGTCTCTTCAAGAGTAGGGATTTCATCCAGTTCTGTTTTCATTTGTAGTTGTTGAATGCGGCAAAGCGATGAATCTGAAACTACACTGTTACACAGAGTCTGAAAGCAGTCAGGCCACCAGTTCAGAATCAACACTTTGTCTTTAAGGAGTGTTTGATCATCTGCACTGCGCAATGGGCTTTGGACCATTTTATTGGCAATAATACACCTATGCATCACATATAATAGCTGTCAAACTACAAAACGTTGTCACGCTTTGCGAGCTTGCAAGAACTGCATCCCTCGCGAAGGTGGAGGCTTTACAGCGCATGACTTAGTAACAACACCACCCCACACACCTTTAAACTCGCAGCACTTTGTCCTACGGCACCCCATTTTTTTTAACACTATCACTCATGGGGGTCTATACATAGCCCCATCAACCCCTAAATAACCCTGTCACTCATAGGAGTCAATCCAGACCCCATAAACCCTTGATTAACCCTTGAAGGGATCAGAGATAACCTTGGAAACCCGCATTAATCCCACATTAACCCTCGCAGTGGGGGTCCCTGATCGCACGAGATCGGGGACCCCCGCTGCAAAGAAAATTCTAAATTCCCACATTACGGGTCCATAAAAGGTCAATCCAGACCCCTATAAACCCTTAATTAACCCTGTCACTCATGGGGGTCAATACAGACCCCCGTAAGCACTTAATTACCCCCTCACTAATGGGGGTCAATACAGACCCCCATCAACCCATAATTAACCCTGTCACTCATGGGGTCAATACAGACGCCCATAAACCTATAATTAACCCTGTCACTCATGGGGTTCAATACAGACCACCATAAGCACTTAATTAACCCTGTCACTCATGGGGGTCAATAGAGACCCCCATAAACCCATAATTAACCCCGTCACTCATGGTGTTCAATACAGACCCCCATAAGCCAATAAATAACACTGGCACTCATGTGGGTCAATACAGACCCCCATAATATATTAATTAACCCTGTCACTCATGGGGTCAATATATACCCCCATAAGCACTTAATTAACCCTGTCACTCATGCGGCTCAATAGAGACCCCCATAAACCCATAATTAACCCTGTCACTCATGGGGGTCAATACAGACCCCATAAGCCAATAAATAACACTGGCACTCATGGGGGTCAATACAGACCCCCATAATACATTAATTAACTCTGTCACACATGGGGGTCAATACAGACCCCCATAAACCCTTAATTAACCCCATCACTCATGAGGGTCAATACAGACCCCCATAAACCTATAATTAACCCTGACACTTATGGGGTCAATACAGACCACCATAAGCACTTAATTAACCCGGTCACTCATGGGGGTCAATACAGACCCCCATAAACCCATAATTAACCCTGTTACTCATGAGGGTCAATACAGCTCCCCTTAAGCACTTAATTAACCCTTTCACTCATGGGGGTCAATACAGACCCCCATAAACCCTTGATTAACCCTGTCACTCATGGGGTCAATATAGACCCTCATAAGCACTTAATTAACCCTGTTACTCATGAGGGTCAATACAGCTCCCCTTAAGCACTTAATTAACCCTGTCACTCATGGGGGTCAATACAGACCCCCATAAGCCAATAAATAACCCTGTCACTCATGGGGGTCAATACAGACCCTCATAAGCCTCTATTTAACCCCATCAGTCCCATAAGGATATATTATGACCCTTATGGGGCTGTTACAACCCAACATTAACCACATAAGTGCGATGACGGTCCTCAAGGACCATCATGACAATAAGTATAAACATTACACTGCACTATACCCCCCAATAAAACAATAAATCTAAACTAACCCCCCTCTATACTAACCTATTAACACCTACACTTCCTACCTACACTACATACCTAGCCCTAATAAACCCCCCCAACACTCTAATTACAGAAAATAAAAAACTAAAGTCACCAAAAATAAACAATCTACATTACTGAAAATAAAAAAAAACTAAATCACAAAAAAAATCTACATTACAGAAAATAAAAAAACCTAAGTCACAAAAAATATAAAAAGGAACATTACAGAAAAGTAAAAAATACATTACAATGCCCCCCCACTACAGAAAAAAATAAAAATTACACACCTGAAAAGGAAATACATAGAATACATACAATACAATAGAATACAATACAAATAAAATACAATACAATACCCCCTATCTATCTAATATACAATAAATCCTAACTATCTAAAATACATCACCCAATCTATCTAATATACAATACATCCTATCTATATAAAATACACCACCCTATCTAACATACAATAAATGCTATCTCTATATAAAAAATACACACAGGAGGGAGAAAAAAGATCCTATTGTAGGGCACACCTGTTAATCCTAATCTTAGAAAGAAGAGAATAAACTAAATAATAAAACTTAGCATTTAATGGTATTTAAAATCCTTCTTAAAATATATGCACATAGGTAGCATATATCCCATTTAGTTCTTTAATATACCTGAGCCACCACAACCCCCCTTTTTTTTCTCTATATAAAAAACCCTAATTCTAAGTTAAAATAAAATAATAAAGACCACTTACCTTTGCAGATGTCCCTTCAGATCAGCAACCTAGGGTAATAAAAAAATAAATTAGTACAACACATTTACAGAAAATAAATAAACATTCTAAATATTCTAAATATTCTACTTACCTTTCCAGCATGTCCCCGTCCTTCTTCTTTTCTTCTGCTCCGGCGCGGCCCCTGTTAAAAAAAAACATAACATTAGTACAAATACATAAACCTAAAACAAAATAAAATAAACATAATCTGCATTGCACTTACCTCCCCTCAATGTCTCCGGACTCCTCCTCTTCTGCCCCGCCCTAAAATATTCAATGGCACCTTCTGATTGGTTTAAAATGCTGTCTATCAAATTCAGCCAATCAGAAGGTGCCAATGTGTGAGCCAATCAGCATCATACACCCCAAAATCCCACTCTGATTGGATAATACACCACCACAGGGTGATTGGCTGGAGGCATCTGTGCATTCTGATTGGTTGCAGTGACAATAGCCAATCACAATGGGATATACCCCCACGTAGTGATTGGCTGAAGGCATTTGCGCCTTCTGATTGGCTGTTGTCAATGTGAATCAGTATTACAGCGAATGACAAGGCGCAGATGTCTTCAGCCCATCGGGGTGTATCCCAATCTGATTGGCTGATGGCAATAAAGCCTTCTGATTGCTTTAAATAAAGATTGACAGGTGCATTATCCAATCAGAGTTAGATTCTGGGGTGTATCCCTTTCTGATTGGCTCACACATTGGCATCTTCTGATTGGCTGAATTTGATAGACAGCGTTTTCAGCCAATCAGAAGCCGCCATTGGCAATTTTCTTCTGGAAAACTCTGTAGGAAGCTCATTAGCGTCGGGGAAATCCATGAGTGCGGATCTTTATTAGTTTTTTTATTTTTTTATTTTAGATCGCGGATTGTTCCAGGGCCCAGCCGGGGCAGAAGAGGAGGAGGCCGGGGACATCGTGGGGAGGTAAGTACAAATGTATATTATGTTTATTTTACTTTGTTTTTATGTTTATATCTGTTGTACTATTGTAATGTCTTTTTTCAACAGGGGCCGCACCGGAGAAGAAGAAAAGAAGAAGGACAGGGACATGCTGGAAAGGTGAGAAGAATATTTAGAATATTTAGAATGTTTATTTATTTTCTGTAAATGTGTTGTACTAACTTTTTCCCCTCGGTTGCCGATCTGAAGGGACATCTGCAAAGGTAAGTGGTCTTAATTATTTTATTTTAGCTTAGAATTAGGGTTTTTTATATAGAGACAGCATTTATTGAATGTTAGCTTGGGGGATGTATTTTAGATGGATAGGATGTATTGTATATTATATAGTATTGTATGTTAGATTGGGGGATGTATTTTAGATAGATAGGATGTATTGTATATTATATAGTATTGTATGTATGTTAGGGGTATGTATTTTAGATAGGATGTATTGTATATTACATAGATTGGGTGATGTATTTTAGATAGATAGTATTGATTGTATGTTAGATATGGGGGGTATTGTATTGTATTTTATTTTATGTAAAAAAAAAAATCTGTAGTGGGGGGTTGTAATGTATTTTTTTATTTTCTGTAATGTTCCTTTTTTTATTTTTTGTGACTTAGGTTTTTTTATTTTCTGTAATGTAGATTTTTTTTTTGTGATTTAGGTTTTCTATTTTATGTAATGTAGATTTTTTTTTTGTGGTGACTTTAGTTTTTTATTTTATGTAATTAGAGTGGTGGGGGTTATTATGGGGTAGGTAGGTAGTGTAGGTAGTGTAGGTGTTAATATGTTAGTGTAGAGGGGGGTTAGTTTAGATTTAATGGTTTATTGGGGGGCTATAGTTCAGTGTAGTGTTTATACTTAGTGTCATGAGGGTACTGGAGAACCCTCATAGCAATTACGGGGTAATGTTAGGCTTCTAACTGTCCCATGAGGGTCTTTAAATTCCCTTATGGGACTAATGGGGTTAAATAGATGCTTATGTGGGTTTGTATAGACCCCCATAAGAGACCGGGTTAAAATGGTGTAGTGCTTACACTTTGGGTCATGAGGGTCCTTGTTGACCCTCATGGCACCTATAGTGTTATTACATGCGTTCATTAGTGTGTTATAGGGGTCTATATAGTTGAGGCACACAGTACACTCACATGGAACACATTTCAGTAGTGCTCAACCGAATTCAGCACGCAGGGCTCACGTTGAAGCCTGAGAAATGCCACGTGGGCATGGCGGAAGTTCAGTATTTAGGCCACAGAGTAGGGTCAGGGAAACAGAGACCAGAGTCCGCTAAAATTGAGGCCATCACCCAGTGGCCCCAACCACGGACAAAAACTCAGGTCATGGCATTCCTGGGTACCGCAGATTATTACAGGAAATTTGTAGCGGATTACAGTACCCTGGCCAAGCCCTTGACAGACCTCACTAAAAAGTCCCTGCCCCGACAAGTAATCTGGTCCGCTGAGTGTGAGGAGGCTTTCCAGAAACTCAAGGCTGCATCTCCTGTGTTAGCGGCACCGGACCATACTAAAAGGTTTCTCGTCCACACAGATGCCTCAATGTTTGGACTGGGAGCAGTATTGAGCCAGGTGGGAGACGATGGCATGGATCACCCAGTGGTGTACCTGAGCAGAAAACTATTACCCCGCGAAGTCAGCTATGCCACTGTGGAGAAAGAGTGTCTGGCATTAGTCTGGGCACTTAAGAAGCTACAGCCTTACCTGTATGGACGCTTTTTCACTGTGCTGACGGACCACAACCCTTTAATTTGGCTCAACAGAGTGGCTGGCGATAACCCCAGATTACTCAGATGGAGCTTGGCGCTGCAACCTTATAATTTCACAATGCAGTAACGCCCTGGGAAACAGAATGCCAATGCCGATGGCTTATCCCGGCAAACTGAACTGGAAAAAGCCTTATTTTTGGTTGGTTTCTGGATTACCGGACATCCCTTAGCCAACCCGTTAGGATCTAAGCAGGTATGCCGTTCCATGGGACTAAGGGGGAGCTGTGTAACGAAATCCCCTATTTTACAAACTTCAGTCAACGATTCTGAGAACTGCGTTCGTGGGATCTGAGCGCTATTCGCCTAGAATATGCACTCAGATCTCAGCTATCTGGGGATATGTGGAACTTCAAGTTTACATTGTGTCAAAACAAAGTTATACATTTTTATTCTGTTTATTAAAACAAAGAAGCCATGTTTCTTTCTTCCTGGAGATAATATAGGCTCTCTGTGCTACATTAAGTTAATTATCTCCAGGATAGAAAAGAGGGAGTGATTTATGTGTAAGGGGAGTGCTTATGCTATAGCCACTGTGATTGGCTACTGTTTTTTCCTTTGTCCACCAGGTGGAAGACCTGATAATACCGGGCGTGTAGCCCACAGTAAAAAAGGTTTCATGTTTTACCCCTTCATGAAGTTTTGACTCATGTTTGGGGGATTGGGAGCTATAATCACTTCGTTTTCAGCTGGAGTTCGGAGGAAAGTGCAAGGATCCTTTACAAGAGTCCAAAGGCAAGGTGGTCAGGGGATCCTGACACACACCCGATATACCTTAACACAGGATGGATACACCCTGAAATATGACATATGTATACACATATCAGATCATTAACTAAATGTAATATATGTTAATGTTACAAATCAGTAGCCAGTAGAAACACACAGAAACATTGATGATGGTATAATAAGAGTATAGGTTTATTATTTTGTCAGAGCACAGTCTCAAACATAGCAGGCCAGGCATAAATATCATAGGTGTGGTCTAAGTGAACCCAGAACGACAGGAGACTGTCGTAGCTTAAAGGTAACAGTGAATAATAATAATGATGCATAGCATCTACAAGAGTTACATGTGGTCATTACACAACAATAATAGGAATTAGATGAATATAAATCTCATCATTCATCACTTCATATAATAGAAATAACCAGTAATGCACATAGCACTTATATTGTGTCTTCATCTGCTCAAAGAAACAGATGGAATTGTGTAATCCAAATCAATTACAAACACATAGTGGCGCTCAGCACTGGGCTTGCGATGAGCGCCGAAGGTGCTCAGAGGGGCCATATCCTCGCATTTTGTGGCAAACGGCATTGCAAGCCTTTACATTTTTTTTTTTTTGACGGGCAAGTTGCTAGTTAATAATATAAAGTACGTTTAACAGTACAAAATGAACATCCTAAATAGGGACTACATCATCTCTTCTCAACTGCATTCCTCAGTAACCACCAATTGGTGAAATGTTAACCGTAATCATATGTGTCCACGGATAAGTTTATAATGGACCATAACCATACATGTCCACAAAAAAGATGATCATGGATCTATGTTTGTATGTATGTATATCTAAGCTATTTTACGGCCTGTGTATACAATGAGCTGTATCCCCCCAGAATTATTCTGGCTCTACTCCCCTGATCATGGACTATGTGTTGGTGGCTAGCCGCCTGGTACTCAATATCACCTACACATAGGCCATGATCATCTGCTCTGTGGTCAGGCATGAGTACGTTAAGATTCTGACCAATAGATTTTCAATGAGGACTGTATTTGAGAAAGATTAAAAGAGATGGTTTATACTGCCTCATACCAAATCAATATTTCCCCGGCTTGGGTTTGCAGATCAGATCAGTGATCATCACATTTCTATTGCCTCCTAGGGCTATTGCACAGTTCAAAATTAAGCAACTAATGCAGACCCAGAACCATCTCGTTTGCCCAATCATCTGCTCTCAAGTGGAACACAAGCTCCACACCATCTAAGGTGAAGATCAATATATATATATATATATATATATATATATATATATATATATATATATATATATACTGCTAAAATGATGTAATTGCAACATTTAAACTCATTAACTCAATATGAGTCTTAATAGATTTGTCCCCAGTCTGTCTTAGCCCAAATCACGTCATATGTTTGTTTAGCCATGCTCCTTCCCCACCCTCCACCTATCTACAACCCCCTATGGCTTCTTCTAATAATGCACTTTTTTTGTTCAATCCAGCCTTTCTCCCTCAGAGTCTGGACCAGAACCATCTTAGTTGCCCTCTCCTCTGCTCTCTACTGGAACTACTTGTCCTCCCATCTTATTCTTTTATAGCACAGGTCTTTGCACTATCACCTGCATTTCCCACAGCTGCCACAGACGCATAATCCCTACTTACTCTTCTGACACACCTCAACCTTCCTTGCTCTTTGTAACCTCACTTGCACACTTGTGTCAGTATGCAACCTGACATATCATTGCAGCACGACAGCAGGGATTCCTTCCTCCTCTCTCCTATATGAAAACATCCTCCAAAGTATGCACATAGGTACGTATTTGTGCAAAAAATATCCCACAATTGAGACTGAGCATAGATACATTATGGATTGTGATGGGGACCATGTATTAATATCATTGATGTTGTGCAAATAATACCTAAGAGGAAAACAGGCTGGATACAAATGTGATCATGTGTTGGTGAAAGCTAACTCTGCATAATAATAATGCAAAACATTTACTAGAGTCTCATGTAATCATTGATGTACACTGTGCACCCTGGATGCTTCTTACTTTGTCTGGGATCATTTTAATATACATGGGAAAAAGGTGTGTTGTGGAAAAAGTAGCAACAACTGACAGATTGAACCAGTGTATTATCATTTGGTTATTAACACACAAAGAGTGCTCGAAAATATCAGTAGGGGGCAACACAAAAAATTTAAAAAAATAGTAAAACAACACCACTTACATTCTAAAGAGATACACCAAATCAGAAGTAAAACTTCATATAAAGAAATCATCTATGCATTTCAGACCTGCAAAACATGACAAGATCAAAGACTCAGAACCCTATAGCATAATTCAGTTTGAAAATAATTTATTAAAGGGCCAGTTAATTCAGCACAACTTGGAGCACACCGCTGTAATGTACTCCTAAAAATATGTTCAAATACATTTAGAATTTTTGAAATAGGTGCCTTTTTCACAGAAAAGAATCATAAATGAAGTTTTGTTTACATGAGAATTAGGCATGCCTCCAGAGAGACTTACAGCAAGAGCTTTGTGCAGAGAGCAGATCAGAAAGAGGGGTTAACCCTTCCCAAATTCATCTTGGAAATGACTGCTAGAAACTCCTAAATGTGTCATTTGTAGGTTAACTAAATCCATCATTTTTTCTCTTCACGGAGCTTGGAATGGCAGTAGCTGGCAAATGCTTTAAATCATGGGGCAGTCAGCAGTGTGTCTGTAAACAAACCTAATAATGCAATTTTTAACTGTTCTTAGTTTAATTAATAAAAAATAAATAAATAAAAAAACATTAGCTAATTTTAACATCTTCATCCACAGCTTGTCTGTTCTCTTTGCTTTCTGATCTTCCCCACAGTAGCCAGGACAAAGATCTTTTCCCATATTTATGAGGTTATTTTTAAACTTCAATATTTTTAGCATTTTTTTTTATGGGGACAGTCTCTCTCTTTGTTTTTATATTTAATTATATTTAAAATTGGAATACTCTATGTGCTTTACATCTTTTTTCTTTTCTTTTACTAACATTTGGTTACCATACATTGAATACAAATTATATAAGACTTTAAGGTCACTATACACATATCATTGTTAAAGTAACCTTTTTTGTTTCTTTAATGAATGTATACATGTTTTTATTATTATACATGTTTTTATTGTCTTTCTTTCTTAAAATTAAAATAAAATAATGTTTACAAATGGTAACATCCCTAACTAGAATTCATATTATACAAGATGTAATTTACAGCCCTGTCATCAATATATATTTTCCTGCTGTAGTATCTATGAATCTACTCATTTATATATATCATCACATTTAAGTCAGTATTGTATACTGTATATTTTCTCATGCTAAATACTGGTATTTTATTACTTTTTAAACTGTTTTAAATTAGGGCTCTGGAACCACTTTGCTATTTTCTGGTTTCTTTATCTGGAAGTCAGCTGTAAGATCAAACAGACATTAATAGTTTGGAGGACATTCACATTCCTTTCCAGCTGTTTTTGGAAGATAACGTTACCTGTTTTATCTATTGCAAATGTAGTTATTGAGCAAATGGAAGAACAATCATTTTTTTTATCTAGTTAAGAAATGGAGTGAATAATTGTAAGATGTTTCCAAATTATTAGTAAATGCGTTCAGCATATTTCTGTAAGAAAGCAAACACGGTATAGTTCCCTGAATACAAATAAATTAATTGCCTGAATACAATATGACTATATACATATTTTAATTTTGCATTTTTAATACAACTTTTAACCCCATGAGCTTTACATAAGAAAATATGAAGGTATTTGTAAAGTTAACCTGTGGGTAAAGCTTCATTTTCAACAATGCCATGGAAATATTTTATTTTTCCTTTTACACAAATATTGTAATAACACTTCACTTCGCATAATTATTGCTTTTATCTTCATTCGTAGATGCAGAAAAATACAGTTTAGGCACATTTGTAATATACAGGTTTATTATATTGGCACTCAAGAATGTACCATCCAGATAGTATATGTTTATCACAATATTATGGGCCTCATTCAATTGCAATTTGGCCAATTGAATAGGGCTCTATATAAGCACAGAGCATATTGTTTTACAGAAGTTTTTAGTTAGTGAACTTCTATCCTAAAGCAAGTTCTTCATTAACTAAAAACTTCTGTAAATAAAAAATATGCTCTGTGCTTATATAGAGCCCTATTCAATTGGCCAAATCATATTTGAATAAGGCCCTATGGGTATGATTTCTTGTATATTTGTTATTATTCTTATTCATATTATATTTTATTTATAGAGCACCAGCAGGTTCCATAAAACAAAATATTAATAAAGCTATTTTATTTCACGACTGTTATATATACAGTATTACACATTAAAATGTTTAGTTTTGAAAATTATGAATAATAAATAAAAACTACTTTGTACAAGTTATGAAATTGATTGGCATTTGGAATAAGCAAAACATAATTTCAGATAACACATTATACAGACACTATGGGCCCTATTCTATTAGAAGCCCGCAATTGCCTCTAACTCCTAAATTTGCCTGCTGGTATTTTTTTTTTATATACATTTTTATATATATTCTATTGACTCCAGCTCACAAATTTTGACCGCAAAGCTGAAAATGTAAAGTCTGCCTTTTTAAATCTGATTTCAGGGGGCTTGATCATATGATCTTGCAATAATTAAGCAAGCCCGTAATTTACTTCTTAGACACAAGCAATAGTAAATGAGTCATCATGATGTCAGTAAAACATGGAAGTTACACGTAATTGCAATCAGACGCTAAGAATTCATTAAGCCAACAAGTAATATTTTCTGATCGGCTCGCAATCAAGCAACCTATAAAATGCATTAGAGCATCTGTTCTAGTCCATGTGGGTTTCATGATATGTATCAACCCCTTGAGTCCCGGGATCAATATTACTCAGAAATAACTTTTAAAAATAATATTTGTAATTGCATATTTATGTGTTTGAGGCTGTTTTGCAATTAATTCTAATGTCTTCCCATGCCTACCCATGCCTTGTGAGTCATATTTAGTATTTGTGATATTGTGGACAGAAACAAGAAACATTTTTCAATTGCGGGTTAGACTTTATTTGCGAGCTAGAGCTATTGGTCTAATAGAATATTGATTTTATGTAAGTTTAATTAGTTAGCGCTCGTAATAATCGACCTGTGCAAAAACCAATGGAGTTCTAAGCCAAGTTTTGTGGGTTTGGCTGGCCCATAGTGATTGTGGGAGGGAACTCGGACGTAATCGGATTGTGAGTAGCTTATAGAATCTGTAGCAATTTTAAGAGCAGTTTTAAATGTGTATAATTTTATGAATTGGCCAATAGAATAGGACCCTATGTGTTTTTAGCATATTATATCATGTCTTTCACAAATTTAATCATCTTCTCCATAAACATATATTAGCAGTTACCTCAACCTTTTGTAATCAATATTAGTTTGTTTTTCCATTTGCATTAACTTTTACGTTTTTTAATAACACTGAACACTGAACAAATATGCTTTTCTGATAAAGAAACATATTAAAACTGTTATAAATAAAGTAATTCAGCAGTTGTAATAATGCTTCCACTACTTTTCATTATTGCATCATGAACTGCAGTAAAATTCTTTGAACTGCTTGTTGTTGTTAAGGGAGAAATTAGATGAGCTGTCTGATTACTGTTCACTTTAACCATTATTAACTGATTTAAGCTCCAGGCCAATGCCCTATAACCAAGTCTTCTTTTTTTAAATTATTTTACTACTTTTTTTAGAGGTTTACTAAATTCACTGTATACAGAGTAGAAAGAACATTTTTATATTTTGAAATTGCTGCCGAACTGTTTTATTGGAACCTGCTGTGCTAGTTATAGCATTTTAACTCAACATTTATTGTTTATTTAATTTCAGACATTGAGGGGAAAAAAACTCATTGGCAGAACATTTGTTTGCAAGGAAGAGGCAATTGGTTGAAATCTATACACATTTTATTAATAATTGTTATTGCATTCACAGGATGAAATGGATAGGGAACAATTACAAACTCAAATGGGTTTATTGACAGTCACTCAGTCCTTTGCTGCATTTCTTCAATGTTTGCCTCTCTCTACCACTTACAGAACATTGCAGAACTTTACTTCTCCCCTGCATAGCTGACACAGGTAAATCATGCTGATTATTCCATTATTGTTCTGATGATGCCAACCCTAACATACCTACATTGTTTAACTGAAATTATATAAAATAACCTTAATGGAGCCAAATGGCTGAACGCGTCAGGAATTTTTTAGGAGCCAAATGACTAAATGTAGACATTTTTCAGATTAAATTAATTTGGTCATGGTTCTTGCTATGGGGTACTTTACCTCTTATAATATTGGAGTTAGTTCTGCCAATTTTAGGTAGAATTATCACAATATTCACCAGAGTTTTTAATCTTTTAGTTTTATTTTTATCCATTATTTTGCTGGGATATAGAGAGCAATTCAATAGGAGGGCTATCAAGTCTGGACTGGTTATATTAAAATGCCTTATCTATTTACTTTACTAATCTGATGCTGTATATAACATAATATACTTTTTTTTTGTTATCTGTTAGTAAGTTAGACTTCCGTGTAATCAAGTGCTCTAAGTTAGGGCACTGCTGTAAATCTGCTGCAGGAGCTTTTTTCCCCTAACTTCTACACTAATATAAATCTTTTGCTCCCCCAGGTTAGGAAACTCAGCCCAAACCAAGCTTAACAGATGAGACGGCCCTGGGAGCCAATAGGACATTTCATGAAACATCATGAATATTATAATGAGTGGGACGAGCCATAACAACCACCATAACTGCAGTTCCAAGGAAACATTATATATATATATATATATATATATATATATATATATATATAATTGTTTTTATTTTATTTTATTATTTTGATATTAGAAAGTTGTGACAATGTATTTATAGCTTCAATAAATAAAAATTTGTTTATTTTGTGTTAAAATATGATATATTTATAGACAATGCATGTTCCTAGGCATGTTTTTTTGTGATGTGTATTAACCTCTTGAGTATTGGGTTGTGTGTTACCCTGGATTTTGTATCATAAAACAGATTTAACACTAACATATCATATTTTTTAATACACATATGTTGACATTGGATTGTCAAATAATGTTGAAATCATAATTTTGTAGAACTTTTTGTGCTATACTGTGACTTTGATTTCTTCTGGGGGATTTAGCAAAGGTTTGAAAACCACATGCGAGTGGTCTCTGGGACACGTAAATCTTTCTTCTGCTTTCTGCAGTTACGGCAGTGCCCTGATTTGCGAATGATCTGTAAAATGTTCTTGGCATAAGGTTTGGGTGTCAAAGTGTAAGGGAGTAACTCATAATTTATTGTCAGTGCAAGAATCAATGGAGGTTTTTGTGATGAAGTATACTGCATTATAAAGGTAAAGAGAGGTGACTCTGTATATATAGGTGAGCCGGCAGCTTTCGCATAAAAAACATTGCTGGTCTTTGTCATCAATCTCACCATAGAAGGTATAAGCTCCAGTCCACTGCTGTCTAGAAATCCTAGTAGGAAGTTGTCACGTGCCCTGACTGGATATATGGTAAAACTCACTGATTTCACTGTATAATCTAAGGGACAATATATGCTGTGTGATTTTACATGCCAGTAATCATATAGAACGTAACCAGAGATATTCTAGAATGGTTCCTAGAAAAAAAAACTCCTAGCATTAAAGGGATTTGTCAACCCAACATATTTTTTTAGGTTATTCTTAAAGAACATGTAAACCTGGCTATATGTTGTGGTATAGATTTTTTTCTATAGTGAATAAATCTGGGAAATTCACCTATATGCAAATGAGCAGCTCCCACATATTAATTTGCTACTTTGATGTGTTAATTAGGATTACAGTGTACTTGTCTGTCTCTGTAGTAGCCAAAATAAATACTTGCAATGATATCTGACAGATAGACCCCTCTCCCATCCTTGCCAAGTACAATGCGGCCTGGCATTATCATCCTGAGACGCAAATTAGTATACAGGAGCCACAAAATCAATTGTAAATATGTAAGAAATGATTCACTGTAGAAAAAACTACTAGTACAATGCTAGCAAGTTTTTAATGCTCTTTAAAATTAAATAAATTTCCTGTTGGGTTGACAGAGTGCCTTTAATTCCTAGTTGTCTATAGATTCTAGCTGCTACATTCATGCTAACACTCAAACTATCGCTCAGCTAGGAGAAGCAATAAAATTGTTCCTGCTCACATTGGTTCTAGACCACTAGGCGAAATGTGTTATGTTCTGGTCCATTCTATTACATACATGTTACATGCTTTAGTGGAACTCTACCATTCAGGTTAAACTGACTGAAAAATGTATTACGGACATAGGTGATGAGTGAGGAGGTCTATGAGAGGTAGATGGTCAGAGAGAGAGAGTGTTTAATTATGATGTACAAGTATGTTATCAAGTAGATGTTGATAATGATACTTTATATAGATATGTATGCTCCTAAAAAGGTATCACCACTCCCCAAAATGTTGTTATTTGGTTACAAAATACGTAGGGTATATTCACTAAGATGCAAGCTTTCTCACTACATAGGTGCGTTTCTATGAATTCACATATCACGTTGAAAAATAGGTTAAAGAACAAATTCAACAAGATAACTTAGTAACTGGAGAGGTTTCACCTTAATGAATAAAGCCCGCTACATCTTGAATATTGTAATACAATAAAAAAAATAGCCATTAAGTATATTATTTAGGTAATTTTTTTTATTCCTTATACAGTGGCAGAGCAATAGAATGGAGGGCTCTGGTGCAAAAATAAAAAGTTGGGCCCCATTCGGTGGGATGTAAAAAATGTTTTCCGCTGGGCCCTGCAAGGACCAAATCAGTTAGTACTCAGTACTCCTGCCTGTGTGAAGCTCCTCTGCCTGCAGCACAGCTCCAGGGCACGCAAACTCCACTTTCCTGCAACATCCTCTATGGATATATATGTACACACATATATAAACATATACACATACAGTATATACTCATAAATAAACATCACCCTAACACAGCAGCCAACTCTCTTAGCATACACCCAATTCTTTTCAGTAGCCATCCCCTCTCAGGATCCATCCCCACACAGCACCCAACCCCTCAGCACCCACCTCACATAGCACATATCCCTTTCTCCTTTGCTTCTCCCTCACAGAACACATCTCCCCTTTATTTTGCTGCCACTTTGCAGCCCTTGCTCTCTTACCTTCTTCCCTGATACCCATCCCCAGCGTGCTGAACTGCTCCACATTGCCACCTTTTGGAGCTTCAGTAGAAATTTTATTTTTTAAACAGACACACACAAATTCAGGCTGGGGGTGTGTTTGGCGGGTTGGGCCAGGTTAGGAGGCCTCGGGGTTAGCCCTATACTACAGTTTCAATTAACTAAGATAATGGAATATAATGCATTTTCTCTACATATCATAATGTATCACATGATTTAGGTATAACAGACATATTTGGAGCATGTTGTTTTAAAATCTATAAATATTAATTATACAAACACAACCTGAGCATCACAAGTAAATATATATTTAAAATTTATTAAAAGGTGTAGGTGAAACATAATTGATATGAAAATCAGTATAAGAGCTGACTGCATTTGGATATAACTGGTTTGTATTTATAACATTGATATCAGGAGGTAAAATTAATTGTGGAATTCCACTGATGGGCGCTTAGCCAATTGGCAGAGAAGAGTAAACATACAGATTGGTAACTATGGAGTCTCTTCCAGATGGCATCTAAATAGGTCACAGTGTTATGTGGAACATTTTTTTACCATCACCACATTTAAGTGAAACAGTAAAAGTCACAGTTATTGGCAGACACGAGAGTACTCATATACATAAATATAATGACCATCAACTACATTTTAGTGGAATTGTTATATAATTGAGATTGACAGTTGGGTATTTTTATAATATAAATTACAAGAAAAGGGTAATCCTTTCCTTCTGAGAGAAGCATGCCTAATTGGTAAAATACCAATTGTAAGAGAGATTAAGCATCAGAGTGTTTATCATTATTCCATTCTATATTAACAGGGCATGATCTTGAAGCCTAATTAATCAAAGGAGATAAAGTCAATAGATGGGAAAGAGTATATTTTCACATAATTTTTAGAAAATTACCCAACTTTCCACTCAATACATTAATTACAACCAATTTTGGTTACATATTTTCAGCCTTATTAAATTGTGAATCGGCCAATTGAGCATCTTTTTTTACAGGAGTGTTTAGTTAGTGAAGACCTTGCTTTTTGATAGAAGTTCACTAACTAAAAACTTCTGTAAACAATATGCTCTGTGCTTATATAGAGCCCTTTTCCATTGGCCTATTCACAATTTGATAAGGCTGTTTCTATGTATATTTGTAATTTTGGCAATAAATGGGAAGCACTGTTGCATTGTGAGGCCAATAATCAATTGTCTTTTGGACCACACTATGCTAAAGTCTGCCATATCACATTACACTGAAGTGAATTGGCTCGATAGAATTATGTAGGAATGTGAGATGACTCAATTTATTAGTGAATTAAATCCTATGATATTGGGTAGTTTATATCACAGTTAGGCAATGCAGCAAAACTTATAGTTACAGGGCCACTGAAATCCCAAACTTTCTGTTGTGCATCTAAAAGAGCAAAATCTATACATTAACAGCCTTATTAAATTGCGATTCAGCCAATTAAATAGGGCTCTATATAAGCACACAGCAAATTTCTTTACAGAAGTTTTTTAATTAGTAAAGACCTTGCTTTTGGATAGAAGTTCACTAGCTAAAAACGTATTTAAAAAAAAAATGCTATGTTCTTATTTAGAGCCCTATTGGCCGAATCGCAATTTAATAAGGCTGTATATAGGTATTAATTGCATGGAAAATAAATTAGATTTGTTGTAAGATTACCAATAACCACACACTGAAAGAGAAAAGCAAGGTGGGTGACCAGCCTTATCCACAGCAAGAATAAATGAGATAACATATATAGTTGTGTTATCTGAACCATTTTGCTCCTGGATTTTGTTTCTTGTAACTGGTCAGAGGAGGAGAAGACAATCCTGCTACACTATCACTTCAATGTCATTTTTCTACACTATAGACCCTACTCCTTTTAATTAAAAAAATAACAAACTTCTGGACTGTTAGTAAGAGGGGAAAAAGTTCTTCAAAACAGTTGTGGTGTTAAAGGGACCCAGTGGAAACTCCAAATATGGAACCATTAAAACTATAGGTAATGACAAGTACTTTATCTCTATTTATCAGTAATTCACCAGTTTGTAGCATGCTAATACCCCAAAATCAAGTTGAAGACATATTCATACATCATTCTATTAAAGTACTTCCTTCTAAACAGGCCGGTTTCAGGGAAAACATATTTATACTATATAAAAAGACCACAATTAATTATTAATTTTGCAGTTTGTATAATACTACTTTTGTGCTAGTGTGTGTTATTAATGAAGCAAGGATAACTAGCTCCTATGGAAATGATAGGAAATTTGGATATTTACCTCCACTTGTTTTTTTCCCCATTTCATAAACATTCCCATATGTCCCTTAAAAGGGTGATCATTATAAATGACTTCTACTCTTATAAGCAACATTAAACAACAATAAACAGCAGCAATCCATATATTACCATGTACGGCAAATGTACCTAAATAAAATGCATTATTTAGATGGCTACCGCAATCTTACATTATGTGGATGTTATAACTATCTAAAAAACTATTTATCAAATGACAACAGGAAATGAAAAGAGGATTAACAGGTAGAAACAGGAAAAGATTATCTACACTGAACATATTCAGCCTGAAGCTAAGGAAACCAAGGGCAGATGTGATAACAGCTTTGCAATCCTTAAGGAGGCTTCTTTTCTATTAGGAAAGACAGATGTATGTGATCTGGTAAGACCTGGTACAAACAGAAGATTAAGGCAAATGGAAAAGCTCAAACACAGTCCGTATTATTGTAAACCATACCTTTAATTGTAAATTTAAAATGCTATTATAGTAATGAATGCTATCAAAATATTATCTAGTAGTAGAAAAGGACGTAACGGGACAAGGAACACAACTGTTTTTAGTGTATTTAAAAGAATATTTTTTAAACAATACAAAAAGTTGTTTTTTACATGAAAAAATATTAAGCAAAAACTATTATGAAATACAGAGCGCATACTTTAGTCTGTAGATCTCATTGGCTGATAGAGGGCAAGCCCCCAACAGCAGTTAAATATCTGAAAAAAGAAAGCACACTGACACGTTATCAAATATCCACTTTGTGACACAATAAAGAAAAAATATTTCTATGTCCCTTTATTTTCTGGATATTGTAAAAATAAGTAAAATGTATTTACATAGTTCATGTTTACCTTATTTAACTACTGTGTGGGTTTGTAAAATAACTCATAGTACTATAAAATATACTATTCTTTACTGCAGGATTTTGTTTTCTTTACAAACCCTGCTTCTTGTAGGTTATGTCTGAACAGGGTCTGTTCTTGAAAGCTAATGCATCTTCTATTAGACCTAATGTTTGCAATGGCAGTTGCATGTGCCAAATGCCAATTGCGCAGATATAAACTTCCCATATATTTCCTCTCACTTCATGAAGTAGATCCCTAGAAACAGAAGCATACATGCATATAAAAGTAATAAATTACAGACTGCATTATTTTTATACCTTCTAAAAATGTATATTTTTAAGTGTGTTTTCCTATCCACCTCCTCCACCCCACCTCACCTCCTACCATCCCACTCCCTCTCTCCCTATTGACTTAGGGCCCAGGCACATCTCCTACTCCACACACCTGCTTCAATTTGGGTCTAAGCCAACTCCAGCTGAGGACCCAGACATATCTCCTACTCCACACTTTCCCTCCCACCAAGGGCATAGGAGCCCAAAAGAATCTGGGGGGATAAGTCAACTCTACCGGGTTCATGCTCTGCAACCTCACTTACACATCTCTGCAGCACAAAAGTATGGATACCTTCCTACTCTCTCTTCTAAATGGAGACATCCCCCATCTTCACACATTTTCTACCCAGGCAAACTTTACACCTGTCTGACTGCAACAGTACTGTCTTCTCTTTTATCCTCTCACTTCCATCTGCTACTTGTTCTGGCCATTTCAAGTCCCCAATTAATGTTCCTTTCTAGCTTCCTGCCTCTTCCACACCTTTTAGATTGTAAGTTTGTGATTTTTTTTATCTTGGAGGTTGCTTTGGGAAAAAAACACCATGTACCCAAGATTTTAAGCTCAAAGACAGGGCCCTTCATTTTGCCATGTGTTAATATTGTGTTTCTTTTACCCAATCTCTGTATAGCGCTATTGAATATGTTGGCGCTTTACAAATAATCAATATTAATAATAATTTATATCATGGCTTCACTTGTCAACTGAAGATCAAATGAATGAGTAGCGGAAATTACCTTCATATACATTTCGTAAGCACAAAGTCAGTTGGCTTCATAGTCACTGTGAAAAGCTCTGTTGAGGATCAGTGGTAACTTTATCATATAAAATAACCGTTGTAGCCTTCAGTAAAGCACTATACAGCTGCTGAGTTAATTTTGTTCTGTATGCCCTAAACTCCAATTCAATTACTCTTCTCCTCTTCATTATTTTTACACTATTTCTTCATTTTTGTTATTCTTTTTCCTAGCTCCTCTTCTAAGTCTTCTCCATTTGTACTCAACTTCTTCTCTTCTTGTATTTATAAACTGAATAAAGTTCTGTCCTTGCTAAATGTCTGCTGCCTTTTGCAATTTGCCTTCCTAGGCTGTGAATTAGTTGGCTTATACATAAATAAATCTGAGGTTTAATATCCCTGTTTAAGAAGATGATCATTAGAATAATTAACATAAATATCTGAAATGGAAAATGCTTGTACAAGTGTTAATGTAAGTGATATATGATACACTGTGAGCAGTTGAATAATAATGCTAGGCAATTATTTTGTCATTTGGGATACACTTTGAATAGTTATAGTCTAAGGGAATAATTAAAGATGTGTATTAAGTGCACAATCAATTACTATTTCTTAGTTCTTAGATGATTAATGCACTAACAAACATGGTAGGTTTTATATAAAGAAGTAGTGCTTTGCTGTACCATATATAACGTTTCCTGGATAATCCATGGCAGTATTAATTTATGGGTTTTTGTTCCTACCTCCTTTGCATAATAAGGTCCATATAAGGTCCCTCCTGCATCTGTGGATCAGTTTTGTTCCTGTCTTCCTGTGAAAACAATGTACCGTATATAAGCCGAGTTTTTTAGCCCTTTTTTTAAGGCTGAAAAGGGCCCCCTCGGCTTATACTCGAGTCACCCGTGTCTCTCCACCCCAGTGTCTCTCTTTTTTCCCTGTGTCTCTCCACGCCCGTGTCTTTCTTTCCCCTGTGTCTCTCTTTCCCCCGTGTCTCTCTTTCCCCCGTGTCTCTTTTCCCCCCGTGTCTCTCTTTCCCCCCGTGTCTCTCTTTCCGCCGTGTTTCTCTTTTCCCCGTGTCTCTCTTTCCCCCGTGTCTCTCTTTCCCCCTGTGTCTCTCTTTCCCCCCGTGTCTCTCTTTCCCCCCGTGTCTCTCTTTCCCTCCCATGTCTCTCCACCCCTGTGGCTCTTTCCCTCCCCCTCCCTTATCATCCTCCTCAACCCCCATCCTCATCCTCAACCCCCATCCTCAACCCCCCATCCTCAACCCCCCTTCCACATCCTCAACCCCCTCCTCATCCTAAACCCCCCTCCTCATCCTCAACCCCCTCCTCACTTTACCCCTCTAATTACCTCCTTCTCTCCCTTTCCCCTAACTCCCATCAGCAGCTGCTCCTCCGCTCCTCCGTGCTCCTTCCAGCTGCGTAGGGACCAGGCATATGCTAATGACGTGACGTCACATGCGCGTCATGTCATTAGCATTGGGAGAGGGGATGAAGAGACACAAGAAAGAGGGAAAGCGACACAGGGAGGGAGAGGAGGGGAAGAGACACAGGGGAGGGAGAGGGGGGGAGTGACACAGGGGAGGGGGGGAAGAGACACTGGCGAGAGAGAGGGGACACAAGAAAGGGGCACAGAGGGCACACAAGAGGGGGACACAGAGGGCACAAGAGGGACACAGGGGCCAGCACATTTCCCACCTCGGCTTATACTCGAGTCACAAAGTTTTCCCAGTATTGTGTGGTAAAATAGGTGCCTCTGCTTATACTCAAGTCGGCCTATACTCGATTATATATGGTACTTTAAAATATATAATTTTTTTATTATTAATAATAATAATAATAACAATAACAAAAATATTTTGTTGGACCTCGGCCACTCTCTCTACTTTAGACCTCCTCATAAGGGCCCCTATTCTATTGCCCAATTCGTTAATTTATACACACTTAAAATCACTAAAATCACACTAAAAATGAATTCTTAAGTCAATAGAATGCCTATAAACATTTATAAAAAAAAATACCCAAAGCCAAATTTATAAGTTCAAGGCATTTGCAAGTAGCTAATAGAATAATGCTAAAGATTTCTACCATCCTTTTAGCGACAGGGAGATCAGTTACAAGGTATTTCTCTATACCTTCCCTATGACATTATGGCTATATGGGTATAAGCCTTCATAACTTTACATAACTATTGCAATATAATTAATTAATTTGCTCAAAATATATAAGAACAGAGGAGTAAAACTGTCTAGGAAAAAATAGCATACCTCCTTACACCTGCATGTATATCCTGTACAGATATACCCCGCTTAACGCTACCCCTCTTAGCTCATGGTTCTAATGACCATAGCCTTTATATTCATAGATATTCAATGTAAAATAAAATTTCAGACCTTCGCATTAAGTCTTTTTTTTAAGAAATTCAGTCTATATACAGTGGATATAAAAAGTCTACACACCCCTGTTAAAATGTCAGGTTTCTGTGCTGTAAAAAAATGAGACAAAGATAAATCATTTCAGAACTTTTTCCACCTTTAATGTGACCTATAAACTGTACAACTCAATTGAAAAAAAAACTGAAATCTTTTAGGTGGAGGGAAGAAAAAAAAAAGAAAAATAATGTGTTTGCATAAGTCTGCTCACACTCTTATAACTGGGGATGTAGCTTTGTTCAGAATTAAGCAATTACATTCCAAATCGTGTTAAATAGGAGTCAGCATACACCTGCCATCATTTAAAGTGCCTCTGATTAACCCCAAATAAAGTTCAGCTGCTCTAGTTGATCTTTCCTGAAATGTTCTTAGTCACATCCCACAGCAAAAGCCATGGTCCACAGAGAGCTTCCAAAGCTTTATAAGGAACTCATTGTTAAAAGGTAACAGTCAGGAGAAGGGTACAAAATAATTTCCAAGGCATTAGATATACCATGGAACACAGTGAAGACAGTCATCATCAAGTGGAGAAAATATGGCACAACAGTGACATTACCAAGAAATGGAGCTCCCTCCAAAATTGAGGAAAAGACGAGAAGAAAAAGATAGAGGGAATTATGAACAGTTCCAAATACCAGTCAATATTGGCACAAGACCTTCAGGCTTCTGCTAGAAAGCTGAACATGAAGAGGAACTTCATCTTTCAGCAAGACAACGACCCAAAGCATACAAGAAGATTAAAGCTTTGGAATGGCCCAGCCAGAACCCAGACCTGAATCCGATTGAAAATATGTGGGGTGATCTGAAGAGGGCTGTGCACAGGAGATGCCCTCGCAATCTGACAGATTTGGAGTGTTTTTGCAAAGAAGAGTGGGCAAATCTTGCCAAGTCAAAATGTGCCATGCTGATAGACTCATACCCAAAAAGACTGAGTGCTGTAATAAAATAAAAAAGGTGCTTCAACAAAGTATTAGTTAAAGGGTGTGCATACTTATGCAACCATATTATTTTATTTTCATATTTTTTCTTCCCTCTACCTAAAAGATTTCAGTTTTTTTTTCAATTGAGTTGTACAGTTTATTGGTCACATTAAAGGTGGAAAAAGTTCTGAAATTATTTATCTTTGTCTAATTTTTTTACAGCACAGAAACCTGACATTTTAACAGGGGTGTGTAGACTTTTTATATCCACTGTAAACAGGACTGGTGGCAGAAGATATTCAGAATTATTTTCCTCGCACAAGCCTTCTATTGTGAACAAACAAAAAGAAGTAAACCCAGACGTTGGTCTCGTGCTAACTGTGCCGAGGGAGTTAAGTAGCTTCCCATTTAAGGAAGTCATTTATGACTCCTATATATATAAGAAAGTGTCTATTCTTCCGGTGAAGAGGAGACTTTTTGGGGGTTTTCAGCAATCCTCTGTAATGGCACAATTGAGCTTAAACAAAACTGTACCCTGAGTAGAGTTGAATAGAAATATATTCATCTAGTATATCAAAAGACATAGTTACATAGTTACATAGTTACATATTAATTGAGATTTAAAAAAGACTTTTAGCCCATCAAGTTCAACCTTTTAAGATCTCCGCTGATCTGCAATATGCAGATTAATTGTTAATTGATCCATAGGAAGGCAAACAGAAAAAAAAACAAAGTGAAACTTTCCCGGTTGTCTCAAAATGAAAAAAAAAAAATCCTTCCTGACCCCAGAAACTGGCGATCGGATTCCTCCCTGGATCAATACTACATCTGTAATTAACAGGATAACCCTAAATTACCTTTTTATTTAAAAATATATCCAACCCTTTTTTAAAGTTATCTATTGAATCCGCTGTCACCACCTCCTCTGATAGAGAACTCCACAGATTAACTACTCTTACTGTGAAGAACCCTTTTCGTTCTTTAAGGTGGAATCTTTTTACTTCTAACCTCAAAGTATGTCTTCTTGTCAGTTGAAACCATCTTGACACAAAAAGCTCCCTTGACAAATCTTTATACTGACCCTGGATGCATTTATATATGGTAATCAAATCTCCTCTTAGATGCCTTTTTCTAGAGAAAATTAGGTTAATTTGGTTATTCTTTTTTAATAACTTAGCCCCGCCATTCCCCTTATTAGTTTTGTTGTCTTTCTCTGTAGTTTCTCCAGTTCTAAAATGTCCTTTTTATGAAGTGGTGCCCAAAACTGTACTCCATATTCCAAATGAGGGCGTACTAGGGATTTGTACAGTGGCAGAATTATATTTGCTTCCCTTGCTTCTATACCCTTCTTAATACATGCTAATATTTTATTTGCCTTTGCAGATGCTGCTTGGCATTGAGAAATGTTACGTAGGTGGTTGTCCACAAGCAATCCCAAATAACTTTCAGTATCTGATCCCCCTCTATTTGCTTTATTACGATTATAGATTGCATGGTTATTTTTCCTTCCCAGGTGCATAACCTTACATTTATTCATATTAAATCTCATCTGCCATTTAATTGCCAATTTCTCAAAAATATGCGAATCCCTTTGGATGGAAAGTACATAATTTTCTGATTTAATTACCTTGCACAACTTAGTGTCATCAGCAAAAATAGAGACAATACTTTCCAGTCCTACTTCTAAGTCGTTAATAAATCCAGTATGTTAAAAAGGAAAGGACCTAATACTGAACCCTGAGGAACCCCACTTACAACATTGTTGTAATGTCCCATTTACAACAACCCTTTGTCTCCTGTCTTTTAGCCAGCTCTCAATCCATGTGCATATATTTACTGCAATTCAATTAACCCTTAGTTTGCACAATAGTCTCCCATGTGGCACTATATCAAAAGCCTTTGCAAAATCTAAAAAGACTACATCCACTGAGTTACCTTGATCCAGGTTCATACTAACCTCCTCATAGAAACTAATTAGATTTGTTTGACATGACCTATCCCTCATAAATCCATGTTGGCTCCTACTTATAATCCTGTTTGAATAGACATATTCTTGTATATTATCCCTTATTAACCATTCTAAAAGCTTTCCTACTACAGAAGTGAGGCTTACAATTCTATAATTCCCCGGATTTGCTCTTGCTCTCTTCTTTAATATAGGTATCCCCTCTGCTTTTCTCCAGTCATCTGGTAGCGACCCAATGTTGAGTGAATCTTAAAAAAATACATAAAATGGTTTGGCTATTACAGAACCCAGTTCCCTCAGTACCCTTGGATGTATTCCATCAGGACTGGGGCTTTATTAATATACATTGTTTCCAACCTCTTTTGGATTTCTTCCTGCATTAGCCAATAATTGGCTGAAAGTAGTGTTTTGTTGCAGTGTTCCAACCACAGGTACCTCTCTTGTGTACACGGAAGAAAATAACCTATTTAGCTCATCTGCCTTTTCCTGGTCACTGATTGTCAGACGGCCTATGTCACATTGTAATGTTCCTATAGCTTCTTGCCTGGCCTTCTTCCCATTAATATGCTTAAGAAAATATTTTAGGGTTAGTCTTACTCTCCTTTGCAACTAATTTTTCATTTTCTATTTTAGCCAGTATAATAGCCCTTTTGCAAGCCTTGTTAGTTTCCTTGTACTCAGGTAAAGCAGTCTGTGTCCCCTCTTTTTTGTATAATTTAAATGCCTGTTTTTTACTCCGTATCTTGATCTTTAAATCATTGTTAAGCCACGTTGGATGTAATTTACTCCTTTTACTTTTATTTCCACATGGTACACGCCAATGCGTATGTATATTTAGTAAGGATTTAAATATTGTCCATTTATGTTAAATATTTTTACCTGCCAGTTCTTTGTCCCAGTCTATACGTTGTATTGCTGGCCTTAGACCGTATTTAGTAGTTAAATTGGTTGCGGCCTGGCAAGGAGCCCCAAAGGCGCTCCTTGCGCTGGAGGAGATGAGCGCCATAGGCGCTCATCCCTACAACCCTGTACTGCTTTGGCAGGGAGCAACGAAGGCGCTCACTGCGCTGGTGGAGATGAGCGCTGAAGGCGCTCATCCCTATGACCCCTTAGGGCTTAGGCAGGGAGCGCCAAAGTCGCTCACTGCGTTTTTGTAGATGAGCACCATAGGCGCTCATCCCTACGACCCAGCACGACTTGCACATCATACCTACAACCTGCAGAACTACACATCAACAGAAAACTCAAATACACAATTCACAGTGCGAGACCCCTAGCACTTTGAAAAAGTCGGCTCCAAAAATTTACGGCTCGTAACACTTACAAAAGCAAACCACCACTTAGAAAAAAAAAATACGAGCTGCAAAAAATACGAACTTACCGGCCGAACCATGCACAACGAAATTCACGAAAAACACGCAAAATACAAACAAAAAAAAATACACACAGCAAGGGGGGACAGCCAGGATGTCTGTGAGTGAGGTTACATGTGAATTTAAGTCCAATTTCAAGATTTTCGTCACTCAAAAATCCTCTAAGCGAGAGAAAAAATGGCAGCTGAAAAATCCCAAAACGAGGCTACATGAACCCTAAGCACGCAAAACACAGCCAGGCACATAAGACTTTTACACAGTACCTTACAAGGTACAAGATACACTATTAGGAAGGACACTAAATGCTCCACACCCACCTAACGCATACACAATCGCAGCCATTTTACACTAACTGGCAACTAATAACATTACCATTACAAAATGTGGAACTACACAGCTAAACAAACGGTTTCCCCTCGCACACACAGCCCATTTACACTACACACTGCACACATTGCTGACACTTACACCTCACCAACAGTGCAAATCTACATTGTATGCTGCAGAAACATCAAAACAGATTGTTACCTCTTCAGCATATTGCGTCCGACATATATTAATTAAAAAATAGGTAAAGTATATTAATTTATGATTTTATTAATTAATTAATTATAATGAAAAAATACATACACAGAAAAAAAAACAGACAACAGAATCACAATAAACGCCAAAGGCACTCAGCGTGCGCCTCGCAAGGAGCGCCAATGGTGTTTAGAGGAGCAAAACTACAACAGGGGAGAGGCTCCCAATCAGCGCAAACCTTGCAATGAGCGCCAAAGGAGCTCTGATAACCAAAAATACACCAACCGAGAGGCTCGCAATGAGCGCCAAAGGTACTCACACAACTAAAACACTTACTTTGTGTGGCAAACAGCATTACCTGTCTTACAAGTGTATTGCTGTCATTTTTTGACAGGCAAGTCGCTAGTCTGTAATAATAATTGCATTTCCTCACTTTCAATTATATTTGGGGGTTTATAGCATACTCCTACCAATATTCTTTTGGAATTTGCTGCTCCACTATTTAACTCTACCCACAAATATTCAATATTATCACTAGTTCCAGCATAAATATCCTCTCTGACTATAGGCTTAAATTCAGGCTTAACATACAGACAAATCCACCCTCCTCTTTTACCATTGCCCCTATCTTTCCTAAATAGGTTATAACCATCCAGATTACCAGTCCAATCATGAGATTCATCCCACCACGTTTCAGTAATGCCTATTAAATCCCATTCTCATTAACTGCTAATAAGTCTAACTCTCCCATTTTTCTCCTTAAAAAAGCCTTATGACAGCCAAAACAATTAAATGTCCTATATTTTGTAGAAACCAGAAAGCTAAACACACCCAATATAGGGAACCCATGCTTGTTTTTCTACCTGTTTTTTTTTTTATAAAAAGACTATAACAAAGATAATCTAGAAAAAACATGTTGTCTGCATTAGTCTAGCATGACTAACCACTACTAGATCTCCTCTCGCTGGAACCTCCAATACCTCATACCTGACAGATTCGATCTTCTATCTCAATGTCCAGTTAACTATTCTTCTACAGAAGACGTGCATTGAAAACAAAATAAACAAATTCTTAATACTATTCATCTAGTGGTCATAACTTCAGTCTAAAACGTTTCAGAGGTGCAAGCTGCATGTTATGGAGAACTTTTATATTAATAAATGTGGAAAAAACATCTCTTAGACCAGATCCATAATCTTTAATAAGATTGAATATGAATTTCACTTGAATCCTTCAATTAAATATGAGATGTAGTAGTCTAAATTCTACGTGGGAAAACTCAGCAGTGGTGAAAATGGTATCAAGCATTAAGTTCCATTATGGATTACATTACAGTCTGAAGGTCCATGGTCAAGCCAATGCCAATCGGTTTAAGGCTCCTCTTTCCAGAGCTATCTCTATATTCTTTAGAAGCCTAAAGCTGATCAGATTTGTAAAACATCTTCATATTAAAAAAGACTGTCATTTGGACATACAAGCAAGACAAGATTCTGGCTTTCAAATAAGGTATGTAATGGCATAAATTATACAAAATAAAGCATTAGAAACGTCTAATGCAACATTTAGTGTTCACCACCACGAGGGGTCTTAAAAGGGTGAAGTCTTTTTCTGTCCTGTGCAGGAAGGAGGAGCAAAAAGTTAATGCTACCTTGGAATATATTCAGGAAATGCAAATTATGGTAAGCACAATTATATGGTCATTGTAGTAAATATGATAAATAATCTTGTTTTATACCCATTCTTTTTTTAACAGTAATTTTGATTACCTTACTAAAATGTTATTATTATTATTAGCTTGTTTTTAATAAAAAAAATATATAAATATGTCAATGCCTCTGCTGGTTCGTGGAGGCATCCATATACATGTATGAGCCTAAAAGTCAGTATCCATGATCATCCATGATCATCCGGATTTACCCTGCCAATCTCCAGATCAAAATGGTTGAGAACCACTGATTTAAAGCACCTTTAAAGGATCACATAGGGTTAGAAAAATCTTCATTTTTGAAGTATGGAACCAGTTAGCAGCTGTGTATGTCACAAGTGCAACTTCATTTTTAGAGAAAAAGATACTTCATCAGATATATACTGTATGTAACCTTACATGAGAGTAATTTATTTCCTTTTTAAGGCAAAATGGATATAGTTACTAAGTAAGCGTGTCTTGGAAGTGTACTTGCTATGGCCTGCTTTTGAGCATGTGAGTGGGAAGAAGTGTCAAATGCTAAAAGCTTATCTGACTTATCTAATAAAGAACCAAGTACCACTTCATCCTCCCTAAGTATCCCCCTATCTTAAATAGATAATAATAAGATTAGCTGAACACATCCCTCGTGCTTTAAGCCAGCAGAATGTGCTGAGTACATGGAAGACGTCGGTATAATCAGAATCTACTAAAATTAAAATATTATCGAAACAATTTGTTTTTGCTCAAGGTGTTTCAGTTGTTTTTTTTGTTGCAGATTCTTTTGTTAGGCTGTATTTGCTCCAAGATGCTCATTTTGTTGTTGTTCAGTCCTTCAGTCGTGTCCAACTCTTGGTGAACATATGAACGCATCACATCTGTCTGTGTTTCTGGTTGTGCTTATCCATATGGTTTTCTTGGCAAAGATACTGGATTGGGTTGCCAGTTCCTTCTCCATTGGACCATGATTTGTCTGACCTTTCTGCTATGACCTGCCTATCTTCGGTGACCCTAGCTCACAGCTTCGTTGAGGTACACAAGCCCCTTCATCACAACAAGGTAGCGATGCAGAGGGGGAAGATGCTCATGCTCAGCACATTAAAAAAAAAAATGCAGAATATTGGCTCTCTGACAATAAGTGTGGGTGCAAAATAATATAAACTAAACATACACAAAAAATATCACAATGACATAATGAAAAAGTGTCACATGTTTATGTTTATATTTCTTTATATTTGTTGTATTTCCTGTAGTCCACATAATTACTGTCCATAGACAAGATGTGTTTTACGTTCATTTTTTCTTTTTACAACAATTAATGACTGCACATTTTTAAGAGTGTCTTTTATCAGAAGGCCCTCTCATGTGTCTTGTACACAAGATATAAAAAAATATGATGGGATTTGTCTAGGAACTAGTTGCCTCACAAAATTATTACGTAGATGCCCCCCTATAGCAGCCTTTTCTTTGGAAATGTTACAACAAGAACAAGTTCTACCCATAACTACAAAGTTTAGGTTTAATTTACTTATATATTCTCTAGACATTCACATTCTCTAGAATCTCCCACTGCTTCTCCAATATTACTATGCAAACAATACTCATTCCCATGTATGTGCAGCCAGAATATATTTTATATATTTATGTTATGGACTACAATATATTCTTAGGCAGCTTTCTTTTGATATGGTATTATGTAAAAATTCAATAAAAAAAAAAAGCATATTGCGTGTGCAAGCTATATACACACTGCCTTATATTGCTGCAATTTTTTGTAATTTTACATAATTTTTCTCACCAGAAATTAAAGTTCTAAAAGGCAAGTTGATGTATAATTTGGTCACCCTATTATTTTTGTCACTTAAGTTATTTTTCTAAGCTGAATTGTATGGGTTCTTATGTATTATACATGGCTTTTATTCACTTAACAACTGTTTATTAAGAGACATTTACAGTGTTAAATCTTACCTCGCTATCAGGGGAAAAGGACAGAATAAGTCCCCCATGCAAGATGAATCAAGATTGCTGTTAAATATCAACTGCAACATTTATTTTCCAGTATTCTGTCTCCTTACGTTTTGACAGTTTAATCAAGCTAATGAACAGAGAAGTGACAGATGTATTGGTTCACTAATATTAGGTTACCAATCTTTTCCTTAAACCCCATTAACGCTTCTTCCTTTGCTTGCTAATGCTAGGATCACAGATACCAGCCAGACTTTCTGACTCTACACATGTACAAAACTTCTGAATATCGGACCTTTCACTGTCTCCCTCTGCACTTTGCTATGAAACCACAAGGTTAACTTGACCTTCTGGCCTATTGCATTCTCTTGTGCCTTGTTTTGTGTCAGGCTTCGTTAGGGACAAAAATCCATGTAATATTCCATCTGATCAAAGAACTTCAGATGAAGATGTACCATCTGTACTCATTTAGAGATATCTAACACTGAAAAGCATTATTGTGGTATTTTGTCCATGCTATTGATTGACTTCATTTGTAGCTATTACAGACACCGGACACTATTAGCCCTACGCGTCAGATTTCCCATCTGCAGTCTCTAGGCACCTCTTTATTGTACTGCAAGCTCTTTAGCTAGAATAATATATTTGCAACTTTTCTTAATACATTTTAATTGAATATACTGCATGATTTCCATGACTGCATACTTTGCAATTAGGAATTTACAACGGTTGCTTGAGTTAAGAGCTATGGGATTTAATTACTGAATCTCAAAGATAGTTATGTTATATTTTATGTGGGTAAAACTATGATATGCGGAATACAGTTGAATATTTTAAATGTATACTATAAAAAGATTTTGATGTTAATATTTAGAGAGTTATATTAATCACTTGCACATTCTAATAAAATAATCATCCTAGACAGGTTAGCCAAGAACTCTTGGAGAACCTCTCCAGTCTTATTATAGAGCCCGATTCAACTGAGCAATCGTAAGTTACTGGAGCCCACAAGTGAGGCCTTAAGTTAATTTGCTATTCAATTGGGGCCTTTTTGCGGGCTCCACATGGGTTACGGGCTATAGCTTTGAAAGCTTTGCGATGGTTATACCTGGAACTTACAGCCTCCCGAAGCCTTTGATCTTTCCCGCCCGCAAGAGTTCAGATCTCTAAAATCGCAAATCGCTATTCAATTGCTCCAATTCTCCAAGCCCGCAAATGATTTCACACCCGTAAACAGCAAATGTAGGAGAAAATCCTACGAGTGCTAGAGAGGACCCTCAAGGGAGTTTAACCCCTGTTCGTAGCACTGTGAATGCAAATAAAAAATAAATACTGCACTGTAAATAACGGGGAAATCGATGAAAGACATTAGAATTAATTGCAGTCTCAAGCCCGCAAATCAGCAATAAAATACATTTATTTTTATGTGTCGTTTTGGGGGTTATATCGATCTCGGGAATTAATGAGTTAATAGATATCAGGCCACCCATATGGACTTGAACAGTATTGGCATTCATTTTTATAATTTCGTATTTTGAGGGTTTGTGAGTCCCATCGCATATCGGACCCCCGAACCGAATTGATTGACATGTAACCTCCATGTTTTACTGACATAACAATGGTGGTCTCATTGTCTATTGGCTATTTCGAAATGGGAGGTTACGGTCTTGCTTTATTGATCATATTCCCACCCTGAACTGCTACGGACCGGTTTTCGGCCTATAACTTGCGGGCTCCTTCAATTGAATAGCATTGTAATCGAAGATGAATGGGAGCCCACTGCATACCCGCAGACATCCCGCGAGATGCGACCTTGCATTTAAATCAAGCTCTTAGTCTTTAAAGATACATGGAATACAGAATTCTTCTGTAATGTTTTGTAAAATAAAACGTTTTAAATATCAGAAGTTGCTTTCTGCATAAATAAATGTTAAGTAAAACATGTTTACATTTTCCTAAAACTAATTAACAAACAAAGGTATGTAGTTCTTATTGGCGGACAGGAATGACTCCCACAGCTACATACCTGCATATTGGCCCACAGGGTAAAGCCCACAAAGGCAATTAAGCATTAAAACAAATATAACCATCATACAATAAATTAATTATAGGGCTTACATGCCCTTATTTAATTACAGCAAGTACTACAACCAAAAGCATATTTCATCCAGTGGCAATTATACATGTATACATGTGGCAAAATCTACTTTAATGCCTGCATTTCTTGCAGCCCATTGCATCCTCCGCTCTCCTCAAAAATGAATAAATCAGTACTATTACTTTCTGCCATAATTCTAATAAATTCGTTTTTTGCCTACTTTTTTGTCTACAGTGCTATAAACGTATTTTCTGCACTCATCTATTCTCACTTTAACAAATTGATTCACTTAACGGACATGCATCACGAAACTGCTCTTCAGTGTCTTCCAGGAAAATGTTAATTCTTAATTCTCACATAAAATATATTAATTAGGCTATTGTAAGTAAAATCACAAGCTCTTTTTGCTCCTCCCACAGCTCTTACTCCCACTTTGGTTTCATGTATAGCTCTTTTCTTTGCTATATCATCACCAGATAGGACTTTCTTAATTCTTAATGAAGTTTGTACATTGCACTCAGAGAGCATTAATACACATGTAATGGGCCACGATGGTCATGTTTTTGGTCTTCTGAAAAACTAATCTTTATAAGAGGCAAAACCTTTACATTTTTAAATTTTCAAGCATTTATTCTTTTTTTATTACAAGGTTTGATATTTTTCTAGCAGATGACTCTACTGCTGCTTTCTCAAGATGATTGGCAACCGCATAGTAACATCCTGACGCAACCTCTACCCAAACAAATATACTGGTACAAACATCCAACAGCCAAGAAAGATAGGAAGTGGATAAAAAGTAATTTACATCATCTCTAATTCCAAGATGGACTGGTGAAAGAAGCATGAAGATTAGTTAAGCCCATTGTATCATAGCTCATATAATGGGAAATATCTCAAGGAAGGTAGAATTATTATACAATTAACTGTTCTTTATCACATCTGGCTGTGGAAAGATGACAAACCATCACCAAACATTGTATCCTCCATTTTGAAAGTAGCATGATTCCTTCCAGAGGTTAATTCTGTGCCAAAATCTGTTTCATATTATAAGTAACCCTATATGACTTTGAAACTTTGCAGGACCGCTTAAGGCAGCAGCTTAAAACAAGTAGAACCCGTTGGCCTTTAACATTACACTACTTGCAATAGCCAGGTAACACAGCAGTAATTGTATTTAGCCTCTGTAGCAAATGCCTATATTTTTGAAACAACAGTGGAAATATGCAAATAAGTAGTTATGATTGTGCATTATTTAACAATGATTCACATGCACACATTGCACACAAATGTGTTTACTTTAATTTCTTCATCAGTGATTCTCATATATCCCTTGCTTATTGGTACAAAGAAATTGCATTTTTGTACTTTTTAGTACAAAACAAACAAATGGTTTTATATACTACATATTACTATAAATTATCAAAATATCTATCTATCTATATATATATATCAATCATATACATATATTTTTTTTACAAACTTTTTAAATAAAACATTTACACTGCTCCTCACCTATTAAGTGTACCGCTATTGATGGGACAGTCTCTTTGTAAACTAAAATCCCTCGCCCTTCCCATTCTCCCAAACACTTTTGTTTAGAATTGTTTTCCAACTTTAAGCGGGTTACTATGTTGGTCATACATTAATTTATACCTGACTAAAAATACAATTACTGTTTGAACTAAACAAATCCAGCATAACCTTAAAACTTATATTTGAACATTGGCATTGCCAACTTCTCTCCATGCTCTATTAGGTGTCCAGGTTATAGGAGTGGATTTGTCCAGAAGGCTGACCTTCAAGTTCTGATGTCTGTTGGAGCTCAATTGTTACTGGATGGAAAGAGGTAGGAAAACAGTCCTATTAGGACAGTCTAGTGTGGAGATCCACTCCCACACTCTAAACACATAATAAGAGGGGAAAGAAGCAGATCTGTCTGAACTTGTTTCCCCTCAAATATGGATTACTGCAAATCAATATCTAAATATACACATGACACCTTGTTGTATGGTCACTACACTGATCTTTTATAAACAAAAAATGTTGCACAAATATTTCTCAACCTATTTCTTAATCACATATTATAATAGTTGAACTACGAGATGTCATCACGCATTCAGTGGTGTGTACGACTTAGCGATGAGCACCGAAGGCGAGCCGTTAGCTCGGAGCACTTAGGAGATGAGCTCCAAAGGCGCTCATCGCCGGTGAGCCTTGCGTAGCCTGGCGAGCCATTAACTCTGAGCACTTAGGCAATGAGTGCCGAAGGACTCAGGAAGCGAGCCGTTACAACACTAAAACGCGCAGCTCATCAGGCTACGCAAGGCTCATCGCCAGTGAGCCTTGCGTAGCCTGGCGAGCCGTTAACTCTGAGCACTTAGGCAATGATCACCGAAGGCCTCACTAAGCGAGCGGTTACAAAACTAAAACGCGCAGCACGGGCGATGAGCACCTAAGGCGCTCATTGCTTGCAAGCCTCCCAAAGCGAGGCGAACAGTGGAGTTAATGAAACACGCAGGACTTAGCCTACAAACACTTACAAATCACAGGATCGCCGAAGCCTGCAAGCAGTTGACGAACGCGGGACTTAAAAAAAATTGGAGACGCGGGACTTAAAAAAAAAAATACGACATAGGAAAAATATGAAGTGAACGGCCAAACACCACAAACGCAAAAAACACAAAAAATACAAAAAAAAAATACAACAAAAACATCACACATAGCACGGGAGAACAGCCAGGACATCTGGAAGTGAGGTGAAACATGAATTTATGTTGAATTTAAGAAGTTTCTGCACATGAAAATCGGCTAAGCGAGAAACAAAATGGCTGCCGCAAAAAATTAAAACGAGGCTACACAACCCCGAACCGTGCAAAACACATCCAGCGACATATGCAGTAGAAAAATACTAATAGGAAGGATGCAAAATGTTCCTGAAATGCGTAAAACATAGACTAACGCCACCATTTTACAACACTAACTTACATATTTAGGGCCTCATTCTATTATCGGCCGTAGGAGATGAGGGGCCGCAAGGACCGTCCGCAAGCTATTTGCCTATTCTATTCCCTTCCGGCCGGAGGCTCCGGCAGGCTTGCGGCCGGCGCCTTGTTATCCCTTGCGGCCGCACGCACCGGAGGCAAGCCTTTGATCTTAAACGGCCACAAGAGTTTCGGCCGCAAGAAAATCCTGGTTGCTATTCAATTGCTCCGGGAACCCTCTCTACAAGGCTAAAACCGAGCCGCAGCTTACTTGCAGCAAAAAGGTCCCGCAGGCACACTTTAAGCACATTATACAGCCATAATAAAGCCATCCTGCACTCTGAGGAGACTATAAAGTGATTGTAGGTGTTAGCATTAATAGCACAACATTCCCCTACACTCAAATCCGTAAATAAAATGTATTTTTAATTTATGTCACATATCCATGTAAAAAGTCCAGAGGGCTTGGAGCACCTCAGACCCGCCCACGCTGCGGCCGGAAAATAAACAATTAATGTAATCTCGGATTTGGGCTGATGTGCAAGCTTGAGAGGGGGTTGCTATTAATCCTCATGTCCCCCATTATGATCCCTAGCATTTACAGAGCTTTACAGTGCCGTCTCGAATTTATTTTTGCATTTAAAGATTCCTGAGCTTACGGCCGATTGCAAGATACACGGCCGGCCGTAAGGGGATATCCTTGCGGCGCCGTATAATTGAATTGCAAGGTAACGGGAGCCCCACAAGGAATCGCAGCTTTGCGGCCGTTTTACGTCCGATAATAGAATGAGGGCCTTACACATTAAGATTAGGAAATGACAGATTTCCCGCCTAAACCAATGGTTTTGTCTTGCGCATGCAGCCTATATATAGGGCACACTTGCCACAGAACTGACACTTTCTCCTCAGGTGATGACAGTCTGAGTGGACATTTTCTGCTGCTGGAAAATCCAAAGAGAATGTTAGCTCTTCAGGATACAGAATATTAAATACAAATAGGTAAAGTATATTAATAATCATTAATAAATAATTAATACATAAATTATTCTTAAAAAAAAGGTGTATATTATTAGGTAAAAAAATTGAGCAACAAACTTATAATTTACACTTTCTTTAGTTTAGCAATACTTTCATGCTTAGCTGTTTGTAATATATTAATTAATTGAATCATTCATTAGTAACATACATTGATTTATTCATTATTAATTAGTAATCATTATGAAAAAAAAAATGTATACAATTTTAAACTGCCTAAAGTTTATTAATACATTAATGCTTACCTCTTTCTAATATATTTAGACACTGATTCATTAATTATTAATGTACATAATTTAATTAAATAATTATTTATGATCATTAGGAACAACAAATATTCTATATTTTACAATGCGTTTAGTTTATTAATAAATTAATGCTTAGCTCTTTAGAATACATTTAGTGATAATTGATTATTAATGTACATTAATTTATTAAATATTTATTAGTAATATTGTCAAAAAAATAAATAAAAAAAAGGACCACAAACAATATGTATATTTTACTATGCACTGATGTTGCTGATGATTGCCTGATAAGGGATGAATCCAAATATTACAAATGCTTTCCATCTTATTTGCCAGTTTCATTGTCTCTGCAGCTGACTGAATACAGAGAGTGACTTTTGCAGCCTTTGAACAGCATAAAGATCACCTTTACAGGTATATCATTTAATTATGTTCTTATGGAACAAAAAAGGATTAAGTCTTTTTATTTTGAATTGATGACAGTTATTGATTAATTAACGTATATTCATATTTTAATGAATTAATAATTAGTAATCAATACAAAAAAAATTATATTAAATTTTATACTGCAATAGAAGTAATAACAATTTTTAACCTTCACTTATAAATCTGCCTTACTGCTCATTCATGTACATTGCTTTTGGAACTATTAATTAATAATAATAAAAAAACAAACATTTATAATAGATAAAAAAATATGTACATTTTACAAAGCATTTACATATCTGGAGTGCTAATATTTGCCTGACAAGGATAGGACCTTCAAAGCACTTAAATATTTAAAGCACTTTCTTAGATTCTGACATGTGCTACAATAGAATTTTATAATGATTTTATTTATGAATATATTGATGATTATGCGTTTATGTTTTGCATCTATGCCAATTGTACATCATAGTTTCAATGACTCACAAATTTATTGAATACAAACATTAAAAATGAATTTCATGTAATTTCATAGATTACTCATCTCTGCACCTGACTGAAGACAGAGAGTGAATTCTGCAGGATTTTTTCTGAAATAACATCAATTTCACAGGTATTTGATTTCATGATGCCCTTATTGTTTTTCCTTTAATTCAGTTAATGATTAATTTATTAACCTATATTTATTTAGGGCCTCATTCAATTGCAATTTGCTAAATTTAATAGGGCTCTATATAAGGACATAGCATATTATTTTTACATACATTTTTCGTAAAGGAACATCTATCCAAAACTAAGGTTTTCCCCAAATAAAAAAATACAAAAAAATATGGTATCTGCTTATATAGTGCCCTGTTGCATTGCACAACTTGCAGTTGTATGAGGCACTTAGTATTTAATTATTCATTCATAATAACCAAAAAGCAACCAGCAGCTACAAACAATATGTACAATACAAAAAAAACATTACATCTTACACCTGTATTTACAAATACAGATTACAATGGCGGACAACGGAGAAGACAGGATTGAATGCAAAAGAAAAGCGGCAAGGGAAAAGGAAGCAAATGTGGAGAGATGCACAGTCCCCTGAAACTTCCCAACGCTTAAGAGAAGAAGACCAACAGGGACTTTTAAATAAAAGAAAAATTAGTAAGAAAGCACAAAGTGAGTGTGCTGGAGCTTCAAAGAAAAGAAAAAGTAAACAAAAACATGTCTGTGAAACACTTCCTAATGACCCAATATTGCCTCATGACACCAATGTTCATACACATGACACCAATGTAGATATAGAAAGTTGTAGTGATATCTATGTTGAGGAAGCTCAAGATACTGCTTTCATTACAGTGCTAACAGTAGACACTCATTATTGTGGATTACTCAATGTTGTTTGCCAGTTTTGTGGGACCTATCATTTTCTCAAGGAAAGACTAACTGACGGGGACTTCATTAGTTGCTGTCAGCAAGGAAAGGCAAGACTTCCACAAAGACACACATTTCCAGATTACTTACAAAGTATAATGAGTGATCCAACATTTCCAAATTATACCACTTTAAAAAAAAAAAACATCAGGTCTTATAACAGTGCAATTTCATTTGCTTCAATGGGTGCTACATTAGCAGAAAATGTCCCAGGACATGGTCCTTACTGTTTTAAAGTTCAAGGACAAATTTACCACATTTACACCCACAATAAGGAGAGCAAAGGACATTTTCACAGTTATATGTCTTAGATACAATGGAAGCTGTTGAACAAAGGATGACGCTTCTGGAAAAAAGTGTTTGCGCATAGTCTTTGAACAGTGGGATAAAATTATGGCCAACAACCCATACATTCAAGCATACAGACAATTAGCACAGGTTGAAAAAGATCAACAGCAACATGCTCAAAGACATCAATTGACAATGCCAAGAGTAACTATGGTTTTAAAAAGACGGTATAATTTACCAACAGTAAATGAGGTTGCCATGGTCTTTAAAAATGAGGATGTGAACCACCTTTTCAGCGGTATATTAGAATATATCCACGCAATGAAGACCAAACTTTTATAAACATAAATATATTAAGTTGTAATTTAGATCCAATGACATATCCCATTTTCTTTCCAAAAGGTGAACCTAGATGGGAACCAAAATTACAATTGCAAAGTTATACCAATAGTAAAGTTAGTTTTAGATGCAATATTTCTATGCTGGAATATAAAGTGGCACAAACTGCTATTCAGGATTATTTTAATCCTATTTTATGTGGGGGCAAACTCACACAACAATGCATTATTGATTCCTATTCACAAGTCGAAGCAAATAATCAAAATTTTATGAAATTTCAACAAAACTGGCTTTGAGTAGAACAATACTGTGTATTGATGGATTATGTCACTGAATTGGCTACCAACAGAGACATTCCAGCTGGAAGAGCAATCATTTTGCCATCCACTTTCCAAGGGTCTCCTCGCAATATGCGAGAAAGATATAATGATGCCATGGCTATTGTCACAAAATTTAGAAAACCAGATTTATTCATTACATTCACATGTAATCCACAATGGCCAGAGATCAAGTACAATTTTAATCTTGGACAAAATACTTCTGACCGATACCAGATTTAGTGGCAAGAGTATTCAAAATAAAACTAAATTCATTGATACATGATATAACTAGAGCACAGTTTTTTGGAAAATGTGTGGCTTTTAATTATACCATTGAATAAAAAAAAAGAGGCCTGCCACATGCACACATACTTTTAATCCTGTAGGAAAAAGATAAATTGAATACTGCAGAGAGAGTGTATTCAGCAATTTCTGCTGAATTGCCACATCCAGAAAAATATTCCAAACTTTATGAGATTGTAACAAACAGAATGATTCATGGGCCATTTGAATTAAATGGGGAAACATTTAAATTAAATATGTCTGAAGACTTCTTGAAACGTTACAATGAGCCGATTGCACTCTTAAAAATGTTAATGGAAATTCAAGAAATATTTCTTGCTCATGGATTAAATTGTGCAAGGACAAACTTTTAAGTCTGTGGGTATTTTTTTACAGGAACCGTTTTTTGCACATGGACAACTCTATGTTGCTTTTTCAAGGTGCACAAATCCAGATGATATTAAAGTTTCAGGGTGATCTTTTACATGATGGATGCATTTTTACAAAAAAATATTGTGTACTATGAGGTTTGTAAAGATAGAGAATAGTGGTTTCATTTCCAGGACAAAATTTTATGTCACTTGGCCTCTTCTTAGAGGACCACTATTTTACATACAAAACTCAATCTACCATTTTACAAAACTACAACAATAACCAAAAAAAAAAGGAAAAAAAACAAAACAACAATAAACATTGGTTAGATTCGATAGACACAATTACAAGTCTGCTGGGCTCTTTTAAAGGGAACCACTTGGACAGACCAAAAAAAAAAAAATGGAATGTCTTGGAAGTGACTTTCGCCAGGATTGGCCCCACAAAACAGTTACATTGCATTTTTTTACCTTTACTGTTTCCATTTTAATACTTTAAGTTCATGTTTGTAATGTTAAAATTCTGTTTTTAAAGGACTGAAAAGTTGTTTCATTCTATGTAATTAAGATTTAATGTTAGTAGCAGGATTATCATTTGTTGCAAAATGTAAATGTTTAATAATATAGAGAGTATTGATCCAGGGAGTAATCCGATCACCAGTTAATGGGGTCAGGAAGGAATTAATTTTTTTTGGCCACTTTGAAACAATTGACCAAGCTTCACTGTTTGTTTTTTTTGGTTTGCCTTCCTCTGTATTAAATATTCAAGATCACTATATTTTTAACTAATTTAATTTTAAATGTTATTACCTTACGTTAATGTTTGCATTGTTAACATTTTACAAGGTTTGAAAAGTTGATTTATTGAATCTTATTAAGGATTTATGTCAGTACCAGCATAACCTTTGTTTTAACAAATTTAAAAGTATAATTAAATAGACAGGATTCATCCAGGGAGTAATCTGATTGCCAGTTATTGGGGTCAGGAAGAAATACATTTTTTCCCCTTTTGATACAATTGGCTAAGTTTCAATGGGGGGTTTTACTGTTTGCCTTCCTCTGGATTCAATACCTATGTGCTTTACCAGTAGTTCAACTATAAGTTGCATGTTAAGAAGAATTCTGTAGTGGTTTAAAATACTCATTTATACAAAGCTGACCTGTTTGATGTTAGTATTGTTAAAAATAATTAATTCAACACTGTTTACAATATAAGTCGCAAGTAAGAAACCTTTATGTAATGGTTCACAACACGTGTTCATACAAATTTCATGTATTGTTATATTATTACTGCATACATGACAATTAAACAGTGTAATATGGTTTAACAGTTCATTGTTAAAAAACTAAAAACTTTATTATACATTTTTGTACTTCTTTGTAGATAACAAAAAGGTTAAGAGTCTCAGAGAATCACATTGTGTCACAAACAACATTCAGCTGTAAAATTTAATTGACAGACATTTTTTTGACGGGCAAGTCGCTAGTAAACAAACTGTTGATATCTCCGAAATTTGGACATGTTGCTACCATTAGCTATGTGTGCTGATACTACAGCATATTGTGTCTGTATTGAAGAATGTGTGCTCCTCTGTGGTAATAATGTTAGGATGTGTACTTCTCATTATTTGGGAAGGCACTTGTAGTTTATACAAAAAATGGAAGCAACACCATAAAGATGAGATGTAACTTTTCTCTCAAAAAAAAGTCTTAAAGATGTTTACAGTGACCTTTAGTACCTGAAAATTATGAAAGTTGGACCACTAGGTCAAGTATCCGAGGAGATATAAAACGTTGAACTTGATGGACTCAAAGTCTTTTTTCAACTTCAATTACTATGTAGCTGTAGCACTGCAGTGTTTTTTTTTTGACGCAAGGATAATCCATCTGGTGCTTTTGTGCCTAGGCCGAAGCCTAGAGCAGCACAATTTTTGAATTTGATAGCCTGAAGTTGCTATTGCAGGGATGTAAATTAGTGTGTTTATATGCACAGAAATATTAGTATGCAGTAATAATCCTGCCTTCAAAGGAACACAAAAGTTGCCATATGTCCAGGTCTTTCAACACCACAGACTACAGTCTTACCTAGAGTGCTATCTGTTCTGTTGTTACAATGGCTTACTAGTAGTGGAAATAACATCAGTCATGTTCCAATGATAAGAGCTTGTACACCTGTGTTTATTACATACTACATTGTATCCTGTTTATACTCATAGATTACAACACTAGAATCATCTCATACAACTGTCAGAGTCCAATAGTAAAATGTTCAATTATTGTGCAGCTTCAATATTATCTATCATATTTTATCATATTAGCTATCATATTTTTGCGGATTGAGCAAAATGTTTGATCTTTAATTAGAATAGTACTCAGGATCAATTTGGCTTATCTTAAATATTATATGGAGCGACTTGCAGTGTCCACTCTCCCGCATTACTACTTCTGAAAATATAATTGTAGTAAGTGCTACCACTGTGGTACCTCGGTCCCTGTCGGCTCGAGTTTTCGTCATTTTCGGTACTCAACTCACCTCACAGGGGGGAAATTGCTTGGAACTCGACGTCGTGGGATTGATCTGATCAAGTGCTCAGAACTCAACACTTGCTCAGAAGTTGACACGCTTACGACACTCCGCATCCCGTCTGTAAGAGCCCAAGTGCAGCCTGTGACTGTAATTGCCCAAGTGCCCCTGTGTAAGAGTCAATGTAACAGCCTGTGCCTGTATGAGCCAATGTGCAGCCTTTGCCTGTAAGAGCCAATATGCAGCCTCTGCTTACAAGAACCAAAGTGTAGCCTGTGCCTATAAGCAATAACCTCTCTCCTCCTTCTCATCTTCTACGTCACCACCATCCCATTGAGCCCTTAAGTCCTCACAGTACAGTTAAAGTGAAGTTAAATTCTATGTTATTTTTTTTTCTTTATGTGTGTTTAGTTTTAAAGTTTTGTATCAAAAACAAGACCATCAGTTCAAACTAAAATATGAAAAATCTGGGGTCCAGAACGGATTATTTCCAAAGTACCATTGTATTTATAATCTTACCAGTGTTCAAAAGTACTTTGAGTCCTATTAAATTAGCCAAATCGCAGTTCCAGAAGCCCGTAAAGGAGCCCGCAAAAGTTACAACTTTTAAATTGACCTCTTTTAGCTACCCGCAAATGATCTGTGGGTTACAGATGCAAAATCCCGACAGGCTGTCAAAATTTTAACTCCGACCCAGCTAAGCCTTTGATCTTTCAATCCCCAAATCGCTTATAAATTGCTACAAGTCAGCCCGCAACTGTTTTCACACCCGTAAACGTAGCCAAAAATCCTATGGGTACTAGAAAAGACACGCAAGGGGGTTAAACTCCTGTCCATAGCACTGTAAAAGCAAATATAAACACAATACTGTATTTTAATTTACAGGAAAAGCGATGAAATGTATTGAAATTAATAACACAACATTCTCAAGCTCGCAAATCTGCAATAAAAAATAAAAAATGTTATGTTTAATTTCCGTGTTATATTGATCATGGCAATCAATGTATTAATACATATAATAGAACTGGCATGGACTAGAATATTATATTTAGTGATTTTTTCATATTACATTATTGCTGGAATGCTAGCCCTATCGCAACTTGGACTTCAAAGCCGTAAGTGATTGAAATGGAACCTCCATGTTTTAGTGATGTAATGATGACAGTCTCCTTTACTATTGGCCCTGTGTAAACCCATAACTATGGGTTAGAATAATTTGCTACGTGCCGCAGCATGGTTTACGGATTTGGATTCCGGATATTTCCTTGCAGACTTTTCTAATTTAATCGCTCTGTAACTCCAGTAGATGTCAAGCCCGCAAACATACGGCCTGTATTACGGCCACTGCGGGGTTTGGAATTTAATATGGCCCATAGTCTTTTGATGAATATGCTCTCTTCTGCCAAGGTGTCACCTAGGCCTAAAAATTACATGTTCAAGTTACTAATTTATATATTGTGTGTTGTCCTAGTTTATATACAGTTATAGCTCTAGTTCTTTGATTCATAGTCAGTTTTTTTCATGCCCTGACCTGTGGATCCTAACTATTCTCTGCTAATTGTCCTGATCACTTATGCTGTGATATTCATTTGAAGCTTACAGTCAGTCCTGACTCTTGAATCTGTGACCTGATGAATATCTGTGACCCAATTCCATCACTGACTGGTGACCAAGACAAAAACAAAATTGGATTGGGATCCAACTTGATTAAAGTCAGTTTTAACCTCTTTACCTCAATTTGGCTGGACTGTCTAAAGACACAATGACAATGCTTGACTTTAGAATCAGATATAAGAGATCTCTATTTTGTAAACGTGGTAAACTCTTATTTGATACATTTCTATGGCAGTGTCCATCACTAAGGTGACTAAAAGCCACATTAAATTCCAAGCCCGTATGTGCAACGTGAGACCCGCAACGGCTGCAGGCTTGAAATGTGGTTAATTTATGGAGCTATTAAATTAGAACATGCAGCAAGTTACGGTCTTGAGACGCAAACCTGTAAACCATTTGTTGAACTTTGGATGCGCAGCCTTGAACATGATCAATTAGTCAAACCCGTAGTTACGGGTTTAGATGGAGCCAATGGAAACAGAGATTGTCATCATTGCGTCACAGAAAAATGGAGTTTGGATTGCAAAGTCTTACAGGGTTCAATTACGAGCTCCGATCGGACCCACATTCCAGATATGATGCAATATTGATAAAGCCGTATATATGATATTCTATTACATGCGAGTTCCATTATATGTATTAACACATTGTTTGCCAGGACGATATATCACGGAAATTAAACATTAAATAAAGTATTTGTTTGGGACGATTTGCGAGCTTGAGAATGTTGTGCTATTAATTCTAAGACCTAACACCACTTTCCTGTTTCTAAAAGTACAGTAGTGTGTGCATATGTGCAATTAATGTGCTACGGATTGGACTTTACCCCCATTGTGGGCCCTCTCTAGCACTCATTGGTTAATTGGCTCCATTTGCAGGTTACGGGCTTGAACGACAGTGATTTAGATGCAATTTAATAACATGATTGGAGCGTAACAGTTATGGGCTTGAAAGCGTTTTCTCTCCCCTACCCCGCAAGTTGTCAGTGGGTTGGTTTACGGGCCAATTTAATAGCCGGAAGTCTTGCAGGCTACATTAAGAGCTATGGTTTTACAAGTTAGGGGAATTTAATGTGGCTCTAAGTAAACTCTTTAGTAGTGTATTGGAAACAGTATTCTTTAGATTATGTTTTTTCTAAGGAAATTCCTCTCTGGAACATTATTGGTTATCCTTAATAAAGCTGCTCTTATGGGCTATATGGTTTTGATGTCTGCACTCATAACAGTTATAGTGAATTACCTTCTTAATATAAGTATGTATGTATATATATATATATATATATATATATATATATATATATATATATATTAATGTATTCATCTGCTATTTTATAATACAATTTCAACATTATCTTCTCAATTTTCAATGGTTATATCTCTTTCACATTGCAGGAATGTATGTGCTATTTGTCAGAACAGTAAACCATGGGAAATTTTTTGACAGATACTACATTTTCTCACCAAGTGAACAGCAAGGGCTATGAAATTCTAATATTCTCACTTACTGCACACTTTAACACCTGGAATGCCAGAGGGGGCAGAAATCAATACCTGTTTTTCAGTTTCCTTAACTTAAAAACAATGCGTGTTAATATGGGAAATATTTTTACATTGTAAGAAATTATCCCAAAAGTGTTTCAGTGCCGGAAGCTATGTCATCATTCTAAGAAATCTATGAGAAATAGCTCAGTTTTAGTGCATTTAAAGTGGAACTGTCATGTTTTAGGTTTTGTGTTCTTAAGATAGAATATAAAAAAGTGGTTATTCGTTGTACTAGCCATTTTCAGAAATAATTCTTAAGACATAGTGAGTATATTTATCAAGCATAAAGAACAGTTAATTATAGCAATACCATAACATATCTCTACTTCTTGTGTTTTATGTGTGAATTATTTATAAAGAGGGGATAAACGCTATCTTTGATAAATATAAAAAAAAATAGGATATGGGAATATTTAATTACACCTTTTTGTCTCACTTTTATCCAGACTTGATAAATATTCCCCCATGTGTATGGCATGTGGCCATCAGAAAAATTAATTATTTAACTAATTGGCATCAGAACTCCAAACAGCTAAACTTTGATACTTTGTATTTAGTGGTTGAATGCTGAAAGTAAAAGTATTCACCCCCCTAGACTTGTTAACTATTGCGTTACATTACAGTCTTAAGTTCAATGTTTTGTTAATCTGAATTTTATGTGATGGATCAGAACACAATAGTCTAAGCTGGTGAAGTGAAATGAGAAAAATATATATATAAAACTATGTTTTAGAAATAGAAAACAAAAAATTGACATGTGCGTATGTATTCACACCCTTTTGTTATGAAGCCCATAAAAAGCTCTGGTGCAACCAATTACCTTCAGAAGTCGCATAATTAGTGAAATGATGTCCACCCGTGTGCAATCTAAGTGTCACAGGATCTGTCATTACATATAAACACCTTTTTTGAAAGGCCCCAGAGGCTGCAACACCTAAGCAAGAGGCACCACTAACCAAACACTGCCACGAAGACCAAGGAACTCTCCAAACAACTAAGGGACAATGTTGTTGAGAAGTACAAATCAAGGTTAGGTTATAAAAAAATATCCAAATCTTTGATGATCCCCAGGAGCACCATCAAATCTATCATAACCAAATGGAAAGAACATGGCACAACAGCAAACCTGCCAAGAGATGGACACACACCAAAACTCACGGATCGGGCAAGGAGGGCATTAATCAGAGAGGCAGCACAGAGACCTAAGGTAACCCTGGAGGAGCTGCAGAGTTCCACAGCAGAGACTGGAGTATCTGTACATAGGACGACAATAAGCCGTACGCTCCATTGAGTTGGGCTTTATGGAGTGGCCATTACTTTCAGCAAAAAACAAAATGGCAAGTTTTGAGTTTGCAAAAAGGCATGTGGGAGACTCCCAAAATGTATGGAGGAAGGTGCTCTGGTCTGATGAGACTAAAACTGAACTTTCGGCCATCAAAGAAACCACTATGTCTGGCGCAAACCCAACACATCACATCACTCAAGATCATAGAGACTTATCCAAAGCAACTTGGAGCTGTGATTGCCGCAAAAGGTGGCTCTACAAAGTATTGACTTTACGGGGGTGAATAGTTATGCACATTGACTTTTTCTGTTATTTTGTCCTATTTGTTGCTCGCTTCACAATAAAAAAAATTAATCTTCATAGCTGTGGGCATGTTCTGTAAATTAAATGATGTGAATCCTCAAATAATCCATGTTAATTCCAGATTGTGAGGCAACAAATCACGAAAAATGCCAAGGGGGTGAATAATCTTGCAAGGCACTCTATATATGTATCCCATATGAAAAGCACATATAGTTAGATACTAGTATTTATATGTTTTACTTATGAAAATTCAATTATGGGAACATTCACAAAGCTGTTGTGATGGGTTGAGATTAGTTGTGATGAACTGCAATGCATCAAAAATATACATGACAGTCATTCACTAAGCTTTGTTTCCTAGTAGCCATGCATTCTATTGTAATCTACGGTGAATTATATTTGTTATATTCTATTTTAATAGAAGCTGCAAGGTGGATTTGTTTTTATCACTCACTGGATTCTGTTAATATAGGGATCACATTGCATATAGCAAATATTATTTTAGATGTACAACAAATTCAGAATTATATAAAAGCCTAGAAACATGGGAAAACAAAACAATATTTACAGTTATTTATTATTTTAACATTTTCCAAAAAGTTAAACTTGTCTCAAGATACCTAAATTGTTCATGATTTATTTATTGAATGCATGAATGCAGAAAAAAAGAGAGAAGAGTTAAAGGGAAATCTGCAATACATTAAGACGTAAGCTGAAACATGTACAGTTTCAACTTGGCCAATATCTACATATTGCATAATTCAACTGTATTCTCCAGTTGTTCTTCTACTTTATTTTGTAAATTTACTAGTATTAATAGTAGTACAAACAAACAGAGTTCTGCGTGATATTATACCAAAGGTAAGAGGATCTTAGACTGAGGAATCTTTCAGATAATTGTAACAGTTTTTTTTATTTTCTCATGTTGACCTCTATAACTGAAGTGATTGACATCTTGAAAATGTAATTGTACTGTAATTGTACTGTAATTGACAGTGGAATGTACAGTGAGTAGGGTTTTAAAAAATAATCCCAGAGACGATTAGCAAAGCAGAATTTAGTACACATTGTAAGTATAATTTCAGTGTTTGTAAAAAGGACATGGAACAAAATTCTTCTTTTCATGCCTTTAAAGGAGCCCACTATAGAAATTAGCAAAGTTGTATTTTTCTTAAAAATTATTAAGTAAAACTTCACAGAAACTAACATGAAGAGCACATGTATACCTGTAGATTTCACTGGCAAACAAGTATAACTCATACATATAAATTACTGCTCATTGGCTGACAGGGTTAAGCCCCCAATATCAATAAGCATTCAAATCATTTTTTTCTGGTTTAAAAGCATCATTAAAAAAAGAAAACACACAGTGGTACATTATCAAATGCCCCTCTTTCAGATGCAACAAAGTAAAAATATTTCTAATATTCCTTTCAGATTTTATTTAAATCAATTGTACATTTTACTTACTTAAGTGTTTAGAAAAAGTAATTCAGAAATGCTATGTCAACTTCAAAATAAATCAAAATGATTTTAAATAGACAGGTCCTTATTCTTCTGGTCATGACAAATATCCTCAAAATGTTGGACTATTGTTAAAAGTAGACAATTCTCACTGACACTACCATTGTCTCCACGAAAACTATTCTAATTTTTCCTACTTGGCATTCCCAAACTTACGTCTCCAAACCTTCAAATCTTTAAAAACATCTTAAAAACTGAGATATTCGGGATGGAATATCTGGATGCCTGACACTGAGCCAAAGCCAAAGTTTCTCACACTGGGGGGAATGTATTAAGCATCTTAAGTGCATTTCACATCATCTATTGGTTTACTATGCACTATTTCCAATAACAGCCATTCTCACCTTATTTAATTTCAGGTGAGAAAATGCTTAGTAAATTCCTCCCTCTTAGTCAATAGTAGAGTATTTGGCACTCACCTCCTTTTTTTGTTCCATATTCCACTGATACAACATAACTGTCCCATATTATATTTATACAATTCCCTTCAGTCTATGCATTACATAAATTGTGTCAATATCCTTTCAACCCAAAAGTAGTCAGCTAAATTATAACCTTGTTTCCCACCTGTGTACCCTTTCCCTCATCTGCCAAATTTCATGAGCTCTTGTTCTCTGAATGCTAAAGCGAGTATGATATCATTTAAAACTATAGATAATAACAAGCACTTTATCAACTCAATATTTAAAACGATTTTGAATTTTCCTACAGTAAACTAACTTTTGTTAATTGATATTAATTACCGCTTAGCCCCTGAGACATTAACAAAATATATCAATCCCTGTTTGCAGGTGTATTATAAAGGCTGACTGAAAGCTCAACATGGCAAAGCGTTTGGAGGGACATCTCCCTGCCCTTCTAGCTTCACAAATATCCCTCTTTTGAAGACAAATCCCACAACTGAGGGCAAAAATATGTTTTCCAGCCTTGACCAAAGTAACTTTGTCTGGTTCTTCCTGTTTTCTCTCAGAGTCTAGAAGAAAGACAGAAACATGAAGTATCAGTCCAACAGAATTGTATGAAGTATGTTTACACTAAGACTTAATTTACCCATTGCACAGAAAACAGTAACACAACCTAAGAGTGCATTTTTTAAGTATATATGTGTTCCTTGTTAAACCTATTGGTATGCAATTTTTAATAACAGTCAATTGATAAAGCACTTGTTATTACCTATAATTTTAAATAATTTAATATTTAGAACCAGTGTAGCTTTAAGTGTCGGTAAAAACTAAACAACAAAAGCAAAAACAAAGGTTAGAGGCTTTCAATTTTAGAACAAACACCACCTAAGTAGGTTTGTTCTACAGTAAGTAAATTTGTTCGAAGTAGGTTTGTTCTAAGTAGGTTTGTTCTAAGTAGGTTTGTTCTAAAGGCCTGGTAACCTATTTAGAGAATAGCACTCTTTATACTCACTTGTGCCCTTCACTGGGAGAATATCAGTTTGGTCTCATTCGAAAGAGTGATCTAGCCCCGAAATACCAGACAATTCCCAGACTAAGTGCCTGACTTTGTTTTTTTCTTGTATGCCATTGTAATTTGGGGTTTGGTCTCCCTAAGGGACATAGGGGGCTCCAAACTTGGGCCATACTCAATTAAAAATCCGCAACTGGATCGCCGAATGTCTGCGGGTCTGTTGCGGGCTCCCTTTGGTCTCCGTTTGCGTTGCTGTTCAATTGCTCAAGGCCGCAAGTTACGGGCCAAAAGGCAAAACCATAAATCTTGCACTGGTTTAGAGCACTTTAGGGCGGGAACATGATCAATTCTGCAAGCCCGTAACCACTCGTTTCGAATCAGCCTATTGAAAATGAGACTGTCATCAATACTGTCCTAGTCCATATGGGTGGTCTGATATAGATTAACTCTTTGATACCCAAACCCCGAAATGAAACATAAAAAAAATCTTATCTACTGCGGATTTGCGCGCTTGAGATTGTTGTGCAATTAATTCTAATGTCTATCATCGATTTCCCTGAGATTTACAGTGCAGTATTGATTTTTTATTTTCATTTACAGTGCTACGAATAGGTGTTTAACCCCCTTGTGGGTCCTCTCTAGCACACAGATTTTCGTCTACATTTGCCATTTACGGGTGTGAAAACCTTTGCAGGCTGGGGAAACAGGGCAATTGAATAGTGATTTGCGATTTTAGATCAAAGGCTTCTGGAGGCTGTAAGTTACGAGTTTAACCATTGCCATTTTCTCAAGGTCTTAACTTGGAAGCAGATCGGAGCCTGCAAAAAGACTCCAACTGAATAGCAAATTAGCTTGCGACCTCACCAAGGGCCTCATTCAAATGCGATTTGGCCAATTGAATAGGGCTCTATATAAGCACAGAGCATATTTTTTTTACAGAAGTTTTTAGTTAGTGAACTTCTATCCAAAAGCAAGGTCTTCACTAACTAAAAACTTCTATAAAAAAATATACTCTGTGCTTATATAGAGCGCTAATCAATTGGCCGAATCACATTTGAATGAGGCCCTTACGGGTGACCGGATCTCTCGAAAGCTCAATTGAATGTGGCTCCAGGACTCTTACCTCTCATTTGAATGAGACCCAAATATAGCAAAAAAAAACATCTGGTCCAATGACCTGCACTAGTGCCATAGACCTTCTAATTATTATTTTGTAGTATGTCTATAGTTTAACAATTATGTAAAAGCCTGGAAAATTTTGCCTATGAAAGAACAGTTATTTATTATTTAAAGCTGTAAAGAAGATGGCCAAGTCAGGCTCACTATTTATGTAATTATGATGAAAAATGGTTAGTGAGAATAAAGGTTAAATATGTCACAATTTGATAAATTAGTTGAAAGATGTACAGCTTCAACTTTATTTGGGCTCACTGCTATAATAACTCAATAGGCAAAATTCACTAGGTTTAATCTGTTATTCTTCATTCTGTTTCATATTTGCTGGCATCAATGGCAAATTCCAACTAAAATCTAATTTATTTTATATTAAATATCATTCCTAGAGAAGATTCGTTATATTTGCAAAAGTTATGAAATGTGTTTAGTTTGCCAGTATTTTTGCATGTTTGGGAAGAGCAGAAGCTGCCATTACAAGTTTGATTTTTATCAATGACACTGAGCTTTCTCGACTGATTGGGTTCTAAAATTCAAGATCAAACTCAAGAGCCAATCAGTCTGGAATTGAGTTCTAAGCTGTGACAGTTAAAGTCATATTTTTGTGTACTTCAGCATCTCCTATAACCTAATATACAAAGGTTTGTAGAAATAAAAGGCATAACTTTTACATATGTATATGTACTTCTCTATGTGAACGCTTTCATATAAGAGCCACTTATGTCTCGGTGAAACGTCCTCTTGAAGGCATATTAAGTATTAAGAAGCAGAGGAGTTTTGCGTGACATTATACCAGAGTTAAGTAGATCATAGGCTGAGAATAATTTCAGGCAATTGTAACTGTTGGTTAGTTTAACACCCTGACCTGTATTATTGGAATGATTGACACCTTGATGGTGGAATGTACAGTAAATGGACCTTAAGTCAACGAATAATCAGTATTCCAAGAAAACACATAGCAAAGCAGGTTCCACTACATGTTATGTGAATAATGTCATTAGTTTAGGTTTTGTCTCATTTCTATACTCTTAATGTGAAGATTGTAACCTTTCCTTAAAAAGTCACTGTAGCTAGGAAAACCTTAACATGTTTGTGAAGTATGCAACAAAAAAACATCATTAACAGGTGTGTAAGCCATGGAAATCGTTTTATTAGAAATCTTCATTTTAGCAGGCTCTGGAAGTGCATGTAAGCTGTCATGAAGCTTATACATTATTCATGAGTTGACTAATCAATATATCACCTCAACAAATCAGCTTCCCTCCTATAACACCATAATATATAGGTTTCAGGCCAGCAAAACTTGGATTCATTCAGACACAAGTAGTGCCTGCTAAATTAAAGAATGAAAAGTGCTTTATTCTGATTGCTTACATAGGGCCCAATGTTAATCCCTGAAAAAACAATAGCGAGTGCCATAGTGGCACAAAAAATTCTTCCTAGCTATGTTAATCACCCATCCCTAAAACATTGACGAGTCACTGCTCCAAGTGAACTTCACTACAAAGCCGAAAAGCAAGGCATAAATCTCCATTTAGTTAGACTTTGACACCTAAACCCTATGCTAATAAGATTTTACAGATCAGTCACAAATCAGGGCACTGCCGAAAATGCAAAAAAGCAGAAGAAAGATCAGCGTGTACCAAAGACTACTCACAACTGGTTTCCAAACCTTTGCTTTGTCCCCACAATATTTAAAGTAACAGTATAGCACAAAAAGCACTACAAAATAATGAAATGTAAACATTATTTGACACTTAACAATCCAATGTAAACATATGTGTAATAAAAAAATATGATATGTTAGCATTATGCCCGTTTTATGATACAAAACCCAGGGTAACCCAAAACCCAATACTAAAGGGGTTAATACATGTCACAAAACCATGTTCCTTAGGAACAAACACTCTAATGCATTGCCTATAAATATATAATATTTTAACACAAAATAAACACATAATTATTTACTGAAGCTATAAAAAAAATTGTAACACATTTGTAATATCAAAAGACATTACAAAATAAAAAATAATTACTATATATATATATATATATATATATATATATATATATATATATATATATATATATATATATATATATCTTTACATTAGTGTCCCTAACTTAGAGCACCTGATTAACATAGGCCTCATAAATGTTAATCTTGTTAGCTTGTTACATACTTTTTTTTCAAAATTTTCCAAAACTACAGTGGCCATTTAACTAACATTCCACTCACATAGTTTTCTACGAAAGAGCTGCTTGACCAGTTTATTAAAGAATGTATTTTCACAGGGAAGATTCTCTTATAATGGCTACAATAAGCCACAAAAGGTCACAATAGGGAGGAAGGTTACTAGTAAGTAGTGTTTACACAGGGAATATTCGCTTATAATGGATACAATAAGCCACAATAGGTCACAATAGGGAGGGAGGTTACTAGTGAGTAGTGTTCAGTGAATACTGTGTAATTCTATGAGGCATGTTGTTAATACGTGTTTGCCATGATTTGCAGCCAATCACAGCACGATGCAGCCCATCAAAACCACCCATCGCCATTACTTAAACATAGAAACATAGTTTTCATGGGAGATAGGATCAGGGTATTAATGAAAAGGATGGTCAGAGAACAGTGAATGGCAAGAGAAAATTTGACTGTGAGAATGGGTTAAATGGAGAGGACGATGAACTGATAGGAGGAGTACAACAGGAAACAATGAGTTGAAAGATAGGTGAGAGATAGGGGACCCCATGCCTTTGAGCATGTACAGTATCCCTCTTCTCTTTTTTACATCCTCCCATTTCCACTAACGGATGTTCCCCTTGCTGCACCTAATCTGCAGAATATTTTGCCTGGCTCCCTCGCACTCAGAGTTGCAATATTCACAATTTCAGCAGATATATCTCATTCTCATGTGATACTTACACCTGTCCAGCTGGCTCAAACTTTACACCCATTTTCACTTTCTTAAATAAATCCAACTCGAGTGCCTGACCACGATCTACAAAACGTTTTTAGCCTTATTCTATTAGCTACTTGCAAATGCCATGAACTCATAAATTTGGCTTTGGGTGTTTTTTTTAAATAAATGTTTGTATGTATTCTATTTAAGAATTAATTAGTGGCAATCACATATAATAGCTATCAAACTGCGATTCGTCGTCATGCTTGATAGCCTCGCGTAGCAAAGAAATCTTCTGAGCTGGGAGCACTTAGCCGAGGAGCACTGGAGGAGCTTATTGGCTGCGAGTCTCGTGAAGAGAGGCGAGCAGTTGAGACATTTAAACACGCAGGACTTAGGCAGAAATGAGCGCCCGAAAGCACTCCTGCGCGCTTGCAAAGTGAGGCGAGCCGTTGAGGCATTGAAAAACGCGGGACTTAGCCTCCAAGCAGTTAGGAAATGCGGGATTGCCTTAGACTGCAAGCAGTTGAGGAACGCTGGACTTAGAAAAACAAAATTACGAGGCGCGGGAACTTAAAAAAAAAAATTACGAGGTCGGAAAAATACAAAGTTAATAGCCAAACTGCTCAAATCGAAAAACATAGAGGGAGACAGCCAAGATGTCTGGGAGTGAGGTTGCACAAGAATTTAAGCTGAATTTGCAGAGTTTCGGCACTCGAAAATCGGCTAAGCGAGAAAAAAAATGGCGTCCGAAAAAAATGAAAACGTGGCTACACGACAGCACAAAACACCGCCAGGCACGTATGACTTTTAACCAAGGACGTACAAGGTACTAAATAAACTATTAGAAAGGACGTAAAATGCTCGCTAGCTGCTTAACACATAGACAATTGCCTCTATTTTACAACACTAACTTGCAACTAATAACATTACGAATCCAAAATGGCACTTTACCCGACTCAACAAACGGTTTGCCCTCACGCACGCAGCCTGTTTACACTGCACACTTGTCACATTGATGACACTTTCTCCTCAGGTCAGCAACAGTCCAACTGTACATTGTATGCTGCAGGAAAATAAAAAGAGATTGTTAGCACTTCAGCATATTGATTGCTGGATATATTAATTAGAAATAGGTAAAGTATATGAATTAATTAATTAATTATTACTAAAAAAATACATATATAAAAAAATAAAAAAACGCTAAATAGCATATTTTACACTGCTGTTACTTTATGAATACATTAATGCTTTGCACTTCCTAATACATTTATTCATTCCTAATTAACTCATATACATTATTTTAATAATTATTAATTAGTGTATGTGTTATGCAGCTCGCATTAGTTATTAAAAATAAAAATGCATATTTTCCACTGCGCTAAAAATGTTTTACATTTTACACTCCACTTATATATCTAGATGACTGCTCATTGGCTGCACGAGAGGGGAGTCTCGCAATGAGCGCCGAAGGGCCTCAGAGGAGCAAAAGCTTTAAATTGTGTGGCAAACACCATTGCCATGGCTTTACATTTTATTGCCCCGTCATTTTTGACGGGCAAGTCGCTAGCAAGTAATATTTTGATGAATATGTAGCAATATTAAGAGTGATTTTAAGTGTGTATAAATGTACGAATTGGGCAATAGAATAGGGCCCTTTATGTTTACATCAACTGTTTATGACATGCCCAATTATTTTTTCTTAATAGGTTCACAAGCAGCTACCTCAATTCATTTTGTACTTGTCTGCTTGAATGTCTATAGTTATAAAGGTTGCGTTGCATCCTTTGTATGGCACAGTATAAAAATAAAGTATAATAACGTCTGTCTTTAAAATAAAGACATAAACCTCCATATTGCAAATACACATAAAATACCAAGCTTCTTAATCATAGAAAAAAATATATATGTTAAACCTGTCATATCTGATACCTGCAGTTTGTCTACATTTAAGCAAACGCCCAGAGATTAAACATGTAATAAGGGAGTTTTCATCTGAGATAGAGTTGACTTCTAATTTTCTGAACTTTTATTGTACAGGTAAGATACAAAAAGTTCAAGTTTTGCAAAAGTTCAATTTTAGCCTAGAAAAATGCAATTATCACAAATGCATTTGGGATATGTATTAGGTTCCTTTGTAGAGGCTAAAAGTTACGAGAGTTGTCTCAGATTTCTGTCAAGTTTGTCATGTCCGCTAAGGAAGATGGTTTCAACCAATGCCTTGTGGCTAAAACACCAATCTGTACACTTAACTGTCAGCTTAAAAAGACTAACACCCTTATACTGTGTCATATGTTGTAATATTAGAAGTGTCAAGACAAGAATCTTAGAGCAGTGGACAGGGTACTTGTTAATTAGTTGCTTGTCAGACTAATAACAAAAGCCCCAAGTAAGGCTTCATTAAGTGTCAACCTTTTTTGTCAAATACGTTAGAATGGGATATTTGTGTCATATGATATCCAAGTAGAAACTTATTTACGCCAAAGGATATTGCAAAAGTAATTTATCTATCTTGTACATTTAGACAATAATTTTGTCAAATATAATTATATATATAATAAGTTTATAATTTAATTATGTTTAAAAAAATACAATTAGTATCAAGCTTACTTTAGTGTATTACTTTGCCTTAAAATTGTATTTATTTTTTATTTATTAAAATATGTTTATGAGTATGGTGGCAAGTACTTTGATATTTATTATATTTATATATTTATTTTATTAAAAGAAATAAAAAACAGAAATACAATACAGAAGTACAAGCTCAATGTCTAATATTATGGTACTGAGCCAATTTATCAAAATTGAAAGATTAACTCAATTTGATATACACACTCAAAATAATAATGTAGATAATGATTAATTAAATAATTGTCAATTTGTTTCCACCTCCATTTCATTTGTTTTGTGTGATTAATATAACTGAAAAAAAAAATTGCCAGGTGTATTAAAATGCATTCTGTCAATTAAACATGCTTATACTTTATTTAGTAAACTAAATTAACAACGCTCAATCTACTTAACAAAAATATTTTTTGTTAATCTATATTTATAAATACATTTTTATTTAAATTTGTAGGACTTTTAGCAAGTATTTAACTTAGCCATATACAACTTATTTTCCAATGAATATATAGGGCCATATTCTATTAGCTACTTGCAAATGCCTTGAACTCATACATTTGGCTTCAGGTGTTTTTTTTAAATAAATGTTTATATGCATTTTATTGACTTAAGAATACATTAGTGCCAATAAGTAATATTTGCCGAATATGTAGCAATATTAAGAGTGATTTTACGTGTGTATAAATTTACAAATTGGGCAATAGAATAGGGCCCATAGTGAAATATAATTACTACTTATTTTAAGTTTAGTCTACCATTGCGTAAGGTCATCAATTAGATAATTAACTTTTTCTTTTCAGAAACAACAAACAGATATCGCTTTCCAGTTGCAATGGTAAGTAAAAACCGACAACATTTGGGTCTTCCAGTAAAGCTTCTCATCTGCCTTCACTCTCGCTGGTTCATTAGCTTTTTGTTTGACTATAGTTGTGGACTTGTCTTTGTTTTGCTCTTTGTTTGATAAATAAGATTAGGCCACAAAGCTGTTTCTACTTTTCCTCAGGGTGATAATTCACATTTGTACATTTTTAAAGATCAACTCAATTTGCTCAGGGACGAAGGCTCTTGGGAAAAGTCCTCCTCCCAGAGCAGAAGGTCAGAGCTTTACTAAGTAGCAAATACAACATAAAGATTAGCTGCCACTACTAATTTTTAAGCAAAACTAAGTAATACTTATAATAACTTAATATGCATTCATTTTGTCCCATTTTGTAAAATCTATGATCACTATTCTTACCTTATAAGAGAAAAGAAAAGTATAAATGTCAAGATATAGCAGATGGTGCTCAAATTCACTACAGCACTTAAAACAGATATGTGCCCCAAAGCTCGGGGTGTTAAGTGCATTAATATTTTATTGCATAATAGAATCCAGCATTTACTTTACTGAAATTAATGAGACGTGACAGTATTAATCAGTGACACCCAGAAAGGGTGAAGGGGTAGATTCTGACATGTTAGGACTTCATCAGAATGACATATCATTGTTTTGCATTTTAAACCTTAATTACCCAGGTAACTACTTCTCCATACTGAAAATGTAAACAGATTTATAATAGTTTAAGAAATAATGTAAAAAGTCAAAAAAATTACTTTTTGTTGTTTAGTCTCCAACTTGAATTTTATTTTCTTCTAAAATACTTAACATCAGTTAAAAAAAATAAAGAAAACAAAGTAGACAAAAAAAAATCATGAACTCATATTTTGATGAACTTAATTACTCTAAATTATATTTTATGAAGATTAAAGTGTCAGCCCCTGTCCTCTACCAAATGATTGTCAATTTCATAGCATAATCCTTAATTATATGTAACTAGCGAATTGCCCGTCAAAAAATTACGGCAATGAAAGTGTAAGTGAGCTAAGGGTGTTTGGTGTATATAATGTGGCTGATGTAGCGTTGTTCGCTTTCTTTGTCGTGCATGTTTTTCGTAATATTTGTTTTCTGTGTCGTGCAAGTTTTTCGGAATATCCGTAGCTATTTGGTGGGCTTTTTCGGAATATCCGTAGAAGTTTGGTGGTGTTTTGCCTGTTTATGGTAGTGTTTTGCGTGTTTAGGGACCTTTAGTCTCGTTTTCGCTTTGTTCGGCGGCCATTTTTTCTCTCGCTTAGGTGATTTTCGGGTCTCTAAACTCTGAAATTTGTGGTTAAATGGAGGTGTAACTTCACTTGCAGAGGTCCTCGGTGCCTTCCCTTACTGTGAGTAACCTTTTTATGGGTTTGTTGTTTGTATTTGTTGTGTTTGTAATGTTTTTGGGGTTGCGCGGGTTGCGTCCTTGTTTTCTAATCTCGTATGTGTTTTTCAGCAAATACGTAGGTGTTTGGTGGTGTTTTGCGTCTTTAGACTGCTGTAGCCTCGTTTTCGTTTTTTCAGGCGGACATTTTTTCTCTCGCTTAGAGAATTTTTTAGTGTCTAAACTCTTTTAATTTGAGTTAAATTGAGGTGTAACTTTAGTTTTCGAGGTCCTGGATGCTCCCTCTTCCTGTAAGTAAGCTTTTTATGTATTTGTTGTGTGTATTTGATGTACTTTTCATGTTTTGATGTGCGCGTGTTTTTTGCGAGGTCGTAATGGGTCGTAACGTGTCTCGTATTTTGTTTGCGTTACGACGTAAATTTTGCGAGGGTCGCAGTTGCTGGCAAGGAGTGCCTATATATGTGATTAATCACTAATAAGCATCTTATTATCTTAATATTCCTAAAATGTCAGTGTCGCTAACAACCTTCTTTTTAGCTGCTCTCCACAAGCGATGATGTGGATTGAATCTGTGTGTAAATAGTTTTTTGAGTATCTATTGGGAAAGGTTGTGCATGTTTTTTTTGTTGTTGTCCACTGGCATATTTTGTCTCACCCAAAGGACTCTTGCAGTACTACATACCAAACTGATAAAACAGCAAGATAGTAGCAAACAAGTAGTTTTTTTCAGCAAATCTATTTTAAAGAAAGCCTCATTATAAACATATAACGATGCGCTCTCTATTAAATGGCTGACCTATCATTTCCTCTTCACACTGAGTTCAGTACTAGCAATCTCCTTCACTGTATTGAATAAGATGTCAGATGAAAGCGAACATTCGGCCCCCATTCAATTGTGGTTTTGGGCGATCCAGTAGCCTGTAAGTGAGGTTGCAAGTTAATTTGCTATTCAATTGGCGTCTTTTTGCGGGCTCCAAACAGGTTACGAGCTATGGCTTTGAAATTATTGCAATGGTTAACTTACAGCCTCCAGAAGCCTTTGCAAGGCTAAAATAGCAAATCGCTATTCAAGTGCTCAATTTCCCCAAGCCTGCAAATGTTTTCACACCCGTAAATGGCAAATAAAGGAGAAAATTCCACAAGGGGGTTAAACACCAATTCGTAGCACTGTATATGCAAATAAAAAATCACTACTGCACTGTAAATAATGAGGAAACCGATGATAGATATTAGAATTAATTGCACAACAGTCTCAAGCTCGCAAATCAGCAGGAAATTACATTTATATTTATGTTTCATTTCGGGGCTAAATTGATTTAGGGTATCAATGAGTTAATACATATCAGGCCACCCATATGGACTAGAACAGTATTGGTATTCATTTTTATTATTCTTTATCTTGCAGGTTTGCGAGTTTGATTGCATATCAGGCCCCTGATTGACATGTAACCTCTATGTTTTACTGCCGTAATAATGACTCATTTTCTATTGGCTAGTTCGAAATGGGAGTTAACGGTCTTGATTAATTGATCATGTTGTTCCCGGCCTGAACTGCTACGAGCCAGTGCATGATTTACGATTTTGGCTTTGGGATAGTAACTTGCGGGCTTGAGCAATTGAATAGCATTGCAATCAGAGACGAACGGGAGCCAGGAACAAAAAAAAAAATATTTATTTGAAAACTTTGAGTGTAACTAATAGTATAATTAAGAAGGAAACAAGTCATACAGCTAGTTTGTAATACATGTTTATGCCTTTGCTGGGCCCTGGGAGAGTTCATGATACATAGGTAGAAGTTATATATGTGAGAGGTCATTTACATTTCTAGACACATATGGTTGCATTTCCTGAAACAAGGAGTCTGTTTCTAGGCCAGTAAGGGGAGTGGGTGTGGCATCAATTTCAATCTTATTTGGATATCTTTACTAAGGCTTTCTGTTCCCTTCTTCCCTACTACTCCCTCCACAAACACGAAACAGATTCCTACACTAAACAGAGGTTTTAAAAATTCAGATTTTACCAAATATATTTTTATGTCCAAGGCTTATACAGCTGCTAATGTTTTTAGATTGATACACACCTAACAAACTTGTCTTTTTTCTTGAAATGCAGTGGTTATTTAAGACATGTCTTGGTTCAACACAATCTCTGGGGAAGTGTTGTAAATATATTTCAACAAGGAGAAAAGTGCTATAGTTATTATTATTATTATTATTGTTGTTATTATTGTTATTATCCTAATTGCAGTTCAACCCACTCCACATATTCTGCACTTTATGACACACTTTATCAGATGTTGATAAATAAAATAATTTTCGTAAAGTTTTTTTTACTTTCTTGAGAAATAAAAATTATGTTTTAATTATATTTTTCTGGTTTCTATAAGTAGTGTTTTTACCAAATATGTTGGTCGATTAGACTGTGTACCCTTCATCAGGAGCCTTAACAATGGTCTGAGATATTTTAGTCTGTCATCCTAATCACTATTCACTTTCAGTGGGAAACTGTATCATATCTATTACAAACTTTTTAGGAAATATACCAAAAACAAATTTTGTGGTAAACTACCTAATTAAAGAATCCACTACACAAGCTAAGGAACTGGCCCCACGCTGATGAGAGGCAGTAACCCTGAAACAGCTGTACGTGGATAGGATTCCCAGCTTGTGTATAATCCAACCTTGGCTTTGCATAAAAGCTGTGTAATGCAGTGGGCATACACTTAAAGAAAGCCATGTTTAAAATGGTCTATGGATTGAAGAGAGAGGCATTTGTGGGCACATTTCCATGTCCCGGCTCAGCTTCCCAGAATGCAGTGTAATAACTGTATTTCTTGGCATTCTGAGCTGGAAACAGGTTTTTAACTTGTTTTAGACAATCAAATGTGAACACAGATGTACCGTACTATTTATTTACTATATATATATATATATATATATATATATATATTTTTTTTTTTTTTTTTTGTATATTTCCTAATATATAAGAAGTATGTACTTTGTATATATGCAACTTGAAGAATTAAGGGGCCAGTGTCGAAAGAAAAAAAAATATGTTTGACTAAGAGCATAATCAAGCAAGGAAAAGTCATTACGCTTCTTTTTAATTTAAATAAAAAAATAATCTTGATGCATCAGCTGGACTGTGGAGCCATCCATGACATAATGATGGGAGTTATTTGGGTAAGAGTTTTACATTTCTGGAAAGCATTTCTTGCATTTCCTTATGCAAACATTCTGCTTCTGGACATGTAGTGGAGAAGGGGTGCGGTGTCAATTTAACTCCAGTTACCTGACAAAGACTTCTAAACTGTTCATGTTTCCTCTTACCCTATCCCCCCTCTACTGATAGAAAAAAAAACACTCTCTTATGAGCGACATTGTTACAAAAAATTCAGATTGTTACAAAAAAATATTTTTATGTCACAGCTGCAATTGTTGTTAGTTTGTTATATACTTCAAAAACAGGTACCTTTTTTTTAAAAATACTGTGGATTTGTAAGCAAGGCCCCAGAACAGCTCTAGTCAATTTGTTCATGCACCCCATACAACCAAGGTGTCTGGCATCAAAAGGTGGTGAAAAGGCTCCTAATAGAAGAGACTTTGTACTAATGGTCACCTCAAGCCTGGTTTTCATTGTAGGTTGACCTATGAATTAATTTGTGCAAATAAGTGAATTCATGATATATGAGATGAAAACAGTTGGTGTTCATTTAATTCTTGCACAGCCTTTTTAAATAGTTTTGACTGGGCCCGATGCTCCGGTACTTTATAATGCAGTGCATTTCTGTGAGGCTACTGCACATTATCTGCACAATCTTTTTGCTCCAGGCACTATACAATTTAAATCAACATTCTTTGCATCATATGTCTTCACTTGCAAATGTCAGTCTATATATGTAATTGGGCAAAACAAAGAAGATGGCTTGTATTCTGGGTATCACATTTCTAAACAGAAAAAAAATATATAATTGAAAATATGAGGTTAATTTTTACTTATACAAACCAAATTTCCCTTAACTATAACACTAATTGGTATATAATCAGAATTAGACTTAGGGATGTATTTGCTTAGTTATATGAGAAGGTGATTTTCGCCATGGGGTGTGCATTTGATCAAATAAAGGGCGTTTGTTCCAGGGGGGTTGGTGTTAGATCAGTAATAGTGCAAAGGAGATTAAATTGCTCATTTACAAATGGAGGTAATGTTGATCCCTGTTGACAATTTGTTGATCAGAAAGAAACAGATTGGGGCCTCATTCAATTGCGATTTGGCCAATCGAATAGGGCTCTATATAAGCACAGAGCATATATTTTTTACAAAAGTTTTTAGTTAGTGAAGACCTTGCTTTTGGATAGAAGTTCACTAACTAAAAACTTTTGTAAAAAAAATATGCTATCTGCTTATATAGAGCCCTATTCAATTGGCCAAATCACAATTGAATGAGGCCCTGGGTGTGCAGGACATTAGCAGCCTTATTAAATTGCGATTCGGCCAATTGAATAGGGCTCTATATAAGCACAGAGCATATTGTTTTTACAGAATTTTCTAGTTAATGAACTTCTATCCAAAAGCAAGGTCTTCACTAACTAAAAATGTCTGTAAAAACAATATGCTCTGTGCTTATATAGAGCCCTATTCAATTGGCCGAATCGCAATTTAATAAGGCTGTAGGGGTTTATAAGTCCTGGGGCCTCATTCAAATGCGATTTGGCCCATTGAATAGGGCTCTATATAAGCACATAGCATCTATTTTTTACAGAAGTTTTTAGTTAGTGAAGACCCTGCTTTAAGATAGAAGTTTACTAACTAAAAACTTCTGTAAAAAAATATGCTTTGTGCTTATATAGAGCCCTATTCAATTGACCAAATCACATTTGAATGAGGCCCCTGGTGAGCAGAAGCATTTTCCATGGTGCAGGGGGTACAAAACGTGGTTGCAGTAAGATGAGGTTATTTGGCAGGAGAATTTTATTCAATATACTTTAGGATGTGAAGATGTGCAGTAAAGAAGAGTAGAGTGATGCAAGGTGTAAGATGGGAAAGAGGTTAATTACCAGAAACTTGGGAGGGGCTATTTTACTCATTGTTGGGTTGAAGGGTGATGCAAAAGTATGGAAGATCTGCTGGTAAGGAGATGTTGCTCAATTATATAGTGTATAGAAGGAATTGCAAAAGATGTGAGGTTTGGGTTGGAATTGTCAGATTTGAAAATATCATGAAATTGTAAATAACCTTAAACAAACAACAAGAATATTTTTAATAGCTAAACAATAGACTGTCATGAGAAATATTTGCACACCAAAATATTTTAGGATAGCTCATAGCTAAATGTGAGACTCCAGTCAGTTCTATATAGGCTTCACCATTAGCACAGGTTTTGTTACATTCATATATAGTGATTTGCATTTTACATAGGTGACACTGAAGTTGCATGCCATTGGAAGGTCCATATTTATCCGCAGAACTTCAATGTTCATCCAGTATATACTACAAACAGATATGTAGTAGCAGCTCACATGAATCCTAAATACCAAAAATGTGCAGCTCTCGCAGTGCCTCACTATTCTATTATTATTATTATTATAGTTCATTTATAACGCTCCGACATATTTCATAGCGCTGTACATAAGTTAAGTTCAGACAAAGATAACTACAAATTAACATATAGCAAAGCAAGGAGGGCCCTGTCTTTGAGCGAGGAATCCAATGTCCATGGTGCATTCCCAAAGTACTAAGGATTGCACATTGCATGCATGTAATTTGTGGTTTGTGCTTTACTGTGGTGAAAAAAACTATTATCTTCTTTTTAAAATTTTCATAAGCTTTGTGTTTGTATGAAAAAGGAATGTAGTAAGTCATGGATGTGACATTCGAGCAAAATAATGATATTTTATTTTGCAGCTTCATATACCTAAAGACATAAAAAATCATAGACAAGTCTAACATGTAAGAAACTTGTTGACGGTTATTTAATTTGTATTAAGCAAACCCATATTATTCACTAGAACATACAACATTTTTATTGCATGACATAACACTTTTGATAGTTAGATCCTAAAATACAAGAATCAATTATTAATATATTTAGGTAATAAGCATTGGGACCATGGGTGTAAGAACTGGGGATGGGGGGACAAATCCCCCCAGATTTGTCTCTGTTTGTATGTATGTATACATAAGCTATTTTATGTCCTGCGTAAACAATGAGCTGTATCCCCCAGTATTATTGTGGCTCCTACACCCTGATTGGGACCATTCGCTCTAGAGTGATTATCAAGCTAAAGGTATGTATATTTCTCAGATCTTCATTGTAACAGTTTTTAAACTCAATAAATATGACAGGTAATAACAAGTTTTCCTACTAACAAGCTGAATATTTTGTTTATCTTGTTTATAATATCCATATGAAATCTTTGTTTAGGATAATAGCTGTTTAATTAAAAAAACATAGCTATTTAATGTACCACTTCATATACACTATATATACCGTATTTATCGGCATATAACACACACTTTTTCTCTCTGAAAATAGGGGGCAAATGATGTGTGCGTGTTATACGCTGATGTGCGTGTTATACGCCGTGTCTCTTTCTCTCCCTCCTCCTCATCCTCAAACCCGCCTCCTCATTCTAAACCCCCTCCTCATTCTAAACCCCCCTTCCTCATTCTAACCCCTCCTCCTCATTCTAAACCCCCCTCCTCATTCTAAACCCCCCTATATACCTGCTAATGGTGTGGCGCGCATGTGACATCACATTCGCGCCGGGTCAAGAAGGAGGCCGGAGCAGAAGCAGGTATGTGAGGGGAAAGGGGGAGGTATTTAGGGGGGTTTAGGTTGAGGAAGGGGGTTGAGGAGGGAGGTTGAGGAGGGTGTTGAGGTTGAGGAGGGGGGTTGAGGAGGGGGTTGAGGAGGAGCAGCGATTTCTGAGTAAACTTTTGTAAAAACATATAATATCCAAGTTTCTTTGTTAAAACAGTTGCTTTTACTGTCATTTTACGTTATTTACCTTATAAGTATTATTAATAATAATAATAATAATAATAAAAAGTTCTGAGCTACCCTTATTTTGCTTTAAATTTCTTTATTTGAAAATTAAGTTTTTTTTTCTGAAATTTCCTTCTTAAAATGAGGTGCGTGTTATACGCCGGTGCGTGTTATACGTCGATAAATACGGTAATAATATAGGATACCAGCAGTGTTTATACTTTTCATGAGCTTCTCTCAGTGCAGATAACTTCCATTTATATATCAGTTTTGCTTTTGACTACATGAGATAAAATATCCCCAGGCTATCTTCAATAATAATCTTATATCAGTTTAACTTCAAAGCAAAGAGATATGTAGTTTCATATATCATCCATCAATTAACTAGAAAATGTTTAGAATTGTATAGAAGAGATCTGATGCTTTCCATAAAACACAAGGTTTGGACACGTGATCCTAAACCATTGGAGTTTCACCCTTGGACTCTGAAAAACACTTATAATCCATAAAAGTACCATTATTCATAAAAAGACTTTTAAGCACCTAGAGAAAATGTTACTGCTCTCATGAAGACATCTGTGCCATGTTAGAGGTCAAACGAAAGATCAGAACATTTCAATAGAATGGAACAGAAAATGTGCCCTGTCAGGACCATAACCTAGACTTGCATGAAAGCAACCCTGAGAGCAATATCATAAAGAACTGACTATAAAGCTGACTATACATTGTACTAACCCTTTATTTAGTTAAAATAATTCTGTGCTGCTTCTATGTGGCTATTCTTCCATAATGTTCTTGTTCGTGACCCTTAACTTCATTGTAGGACTTATATGAGTGTACTAGGAGTTGAGCAAAAACATGTAAAACTTAGGAGCCAGGAAGATTTTATCAGGGCCAGGTTATTTTATAGAAGTCTTTAAGGAATCCTTCATAGTGATGCATTATACGCTGGTAAAATATTTAAGAGCCGTAAGTACTAATTTGAAGTATACTGTAATTACTCGAATCAAATGTGCAACTTTTTCGTGGAAAATCGGGTCCCAAACTTAGAGTGCGCATTAGAACTGATGGCACACTAGATTTGATGTTTTAACCCCTTTTTCGGGACTAAAACATAGAATCTAGTGCGCCATCGATAACATTGCAATACCGGTAATAGCAAAAAGTAAAGCACAGACCAGGACCTGCCGGCATACACCGCAACATCACCATCACTTGCTTCCCGGCTTTCTACAGTGGGTGACTGAGGCTCTCAGATGGCGGAGGTGGGCCACCTAGAGAGCCCCACGCACACTGGCACGCAGAGCCTGGCACCCAGAGAGCCCCACGCACACTGGCACACAGAGCCCAGCACACAGAGAGCCCCAGCACACTGGCACTCAGAGCCTGGCACCCAGAGAGCCCCACGCACTCTGGCACACAGAGCCTGGCACCCAGAGAGCCCCAAGCACACTGGCACACAGAGCCTGGCACCCAGAGAGCCCCAGCACACTGGCACGCAGAGCCTGGCACCCAGAGAGCCCCACGCACACTGGCACACAGAGTCTGGCACCCAGAGAGCCTTAGCACAGTGGCACACAGAGCCCAGCACACAGAGAGCCCCAGCACACTGGCACGCAGAGCCTGGCACACAAAGAGCCCCACGCACACTGGCACACAGTGCCCAGCACACAGAGAGCCCCACGCACACTGGCACACAGAGCCTGGCACCCAGAGAGCCCCATGCAAACTGGCACACAGAGCCTGGCACACAGAGAGCCCCACGCAAACTGGCACACAGTGCCCAGCACACAGAGAGCACCACGCACACTGGCACGCGGAGCCTGGCACCCAGAGAGCCCCACGCACACTGGCACACAGAGCCTGGCACCCAGAGAGCCCCATGCAAACTGGCACACAGAGCCCAGCACACAGAGAGCCCCACACATACTGGCACACAGAGCCTGGCACCCAGAGATCCCCACACACACTGGCACACAGAGCCCAGCACACAGAGAGACCCACGCATACTGGCACACAGAGCCTGGCACCCAGAGATCCCCACGCACACTGGCACACAGAGCCCAGCACACAGAGAGCCCCACGCATACTGGCACACGGAGCCCAGCACACAGAGAGCCCCACGCAAACTGGCACACAGAGCCCAGCACACAGAGAGCCCCACGCATACTGGCACACAGAGCCTGGCACCCAGAGATCCCCACACACACTGGCACACAGAGCCCAGCACACAGAGAGCCCAACGCACACTGGCACACGGAGCCTGGCACCCAGAGATCCCCACGCACACTGGCACACAGAGCCCAGCACACAGAGATCCCCACGCACACTGGCACACAGAGCCCAGCACACAGAGAGACCCACGCACACTGGCACACGGAGCCTGGCACCCAGAGATCCCCACGCACACTGGCACACAGAGCCCAGCACACAGAGATCCCCACGCACACTGGCACACAGAGCCCAGCACACAGAGAGCCCAACGCACACTGGCACACGGAGCCTGGCACCCAGAGATCCCCACGCACACTGGCACACAGAGCCCAGCACACAGAGATCCCCACGCACACTGGCACACAGAGCCCAGCACACAGAGAGACCCACGCACACTGGCACACAGAGCCTGGCACCTTAGCACAGTGGCATACTGTTCGATACTTCTTGCACAAATGACAAATGTGCATTACATTCACCAGTAACAAAAACAAATTGATTCATGGGTTCCAAATTTGGAGTGCGCATTAGATTCGATGGCGCACTAGATTTTATGTTTTAACCCCTTTTTCGGGACTAAAACATAGAATCTAGTGCGCCATCGATAACATTGCAATACCGGTAATAGCAAAAAGGAAAGCACAGACCAGGACATGCCGGCATACACCGCAACACCACCATCACTCACTTCCCGGCTTTCTACAGTGGGTGACTAAGGCTCTCTACTTCTTGCACAAATGACAAATACGCATTACATTCACCAGTAAAAACATTTTTTGATTCATGGGTTCCAAATTTGGAGTGCGCATTAGATTCAATGGCGCACTAGATTTAAGTTAATACGATACTTCACATATGCATGTTGCTGAATTCCGAAATGCATCTGAATTTATCTATGAAGCATTATTTTTTTTTTGTTTCTTTTAATACAGCACAGTACATTTCCTTAGCTTTCATTGCTACACTGTAGATGATATCTTAACAGCTTGGATGGCATGCGTTTTGGGTGCACTTCTGGGAACCTCCCAGGTGCAGTCAATTGATTTTTTTTTTTCAAACATGTAAATGGATTTTAAATGCAGTTTTTTAGCTGACAAATGTTGTAACAACTGTTGTACACAAACAAATATATTGGTACAAGAAATGTCAAAATACCTCTGACCTTTCTTAAGCAAAGCCTAATACAGCATCTGGCAATGTCTTCAGGCAATAGGCCTAATTAGAATAAAAGGAAATGTTATGAAGATAGTTAGCTGTGAACAAATAATTCTCAGCTTACACTACAGATTGTACTAAACTAATATTTGCAAAAAATAATTATTATGTAGTTATCTCTTTTAATGTATTTTAGTTTGTTGCTAAACATTTACTTGACACTATAATTAAATGTAATCAATTATCATGTAGAATATATACATTTTTACAAAATATGGAAATATATGCAATATAGTAACACTCATAAAGGTATAATATATTTTATGTGTATTTAAAGATTAACTTGTCTATGGTGCAGTGTCGTGTTTACATTTGATGCTTTTGATGCTTTTTTTTAGATTTGTATACCTTATAATCCCATCATGTAGTCAGACCACACATTCTAAATAATCAAAATAAAATATTTCTACATAAAAGTTTTCCTTCTTTTTCTGACCCACCTTATGCCTGGGCCTTCTTGGCTTAGTGTATGCACAATATAATAGTACCAGATCTTTTTTTATCGTTATTGATCATTCATATTTTCTACATTGTTCATATTTTTCCAAGCTATCCATATGTATTATTTAAGTGTAATTAATTGCCTTTTTGATGTGGTTTTCAGAACACAGATGGATATCTTTATTTAATGATAAAAAGGAAAAAATCTTTTTGTGTCTGTTTTTGACAGAATATAATGTACAGTAGAGAACTGGGAATAGCTAACATATTTGATTTTAGTCAAATTTTGTATTTACAACCAAAATTTATTACACCCATGAGCCATGTCTCCACAAAATACAGGCGTGTAAAAGATGGAGATAATGGAGAGGAAGAGATGGGTGCACAAAGGAGAGGAATAGATTGGAATACAGGAGAGGAAGAGATTGGGATAAATGAGAGGAATATTGGTAAAAACAGGAAATAAATGGGTAATATAGGAGTGTAAGAGACAGGCAATACAAGTGTTATGACCAAGAGGAACTGGACACTTTTGGGATTTGATTTAACTTTGTTCTACCCAGGCTACCGGAAAGGAAGACCTCTGAGGCGGGATACAGATATTTAAGTCTTACCATTGGTAGCTAAAGAGACTGTTACTGTCACTGGTTAAACTATCTTCCATGGCCATATTGACAGGACTGACCATTCCATGCCATTGGACTGTATGGGCGGAAGGCAGTAATGTACTCTATGCATGGGTAAGTGAAGGCATGGGAAAGAGATCTCTGTTTTGTATAATAAAGGCATCTCACAGAAAGAAAACCTTTATCTTAAAGGGGGAAAGATAGCTGCACACCTTTGGTAGACTCATTGTGAACTGGCATGTACGCCACCCCTATCACCAATTACATCAGAACCATGGTGCCAGCTTTCCCTTCACAAGAAGCATACATGACTACCTAGTCATGCTGTATATTAAGCTGTGAAGCTGGATGAAGTGACCCACATGGGCTGTATAGGAGGACCAGTATGATATTTGTTGGGGTTAACATTTTGTATTTCAAAATAGTGTTATGGGGTATACATGTGTTTATTGTCGAGTAACGAGGACACAGACACAGAGTAGATTTATCCCTTGATATATATGAAGGAGGTTTGATCAGCTCTAAAACCTTGGTTTGCCACAATTAAAGTAGATAAAGAGGGATCGAAGAATAATAAGGTAAATTGCACAGAGTAATGTGGTATTGATGTAAATCTACATGCACTTCAGTTGACTCAATAACTTAACAAATATAATCATAGGCGCTCATCTGAGAAGGAGCAACACAAGTAGGTTAGTTCTATACTGTATACCTGATCACCTACTCAGAGAGCCTCCTCTTTTAGCTCACATGTGCTCTTCACAGGGTGAAATATCCTGTATTATATCAGTCTGGTCTCACTCAAAAGAGTGAGCCAGCCCCAAAATACCAGGCAATTATACCCTGAACAGTAAAAACCAGCACACCCTAGACCAGTGGTTCTCAAACCTGTCCACAAGACATATGAGACAGGCCACGGTTTTGGTTTAACACTGAGTGAACACAGGAGGAACAATTAGCATTCAACAGTCTCTAATTGCCTCAACTGTATTCATACATTGTTAAACCGAAATCATGGCCTGTCCAGTGGGTCCTGAGGAGAGGTTTAAGAACCACTGCCCTAGATGTACGTTGGACAGCATTTAAAGATTTATTAAATTATACATACATTCCAGCACCTACCATTTAGAAATAAAAGTAAAAGCAGCAAATCACATCCCATGTGGCTTAACAATGGTTTAAAGATCAAGAGTAAAAAGCAGGCATTAACAGGTATATATAACAGGTCTTGCAAAAAAGCTTTTAGATTGTCAAAAATTCAGATGAAAATGAATTGCAATGGAAGGTGATATTACCCCTAAAAAGTGTTTAAGTAATATAGTTATAGTACTGTGACTTTGTGTGTAACGCTTGCAAAATTGTGCACTATGCACAAATTAAAAGTTGAATCGCAAATTGAGACTTCAAGCCCGCAAGTACATGGCAAAAAGCCAAAATCATAAATCATGCTTCTTTGGGCCTCATTAAATTCCAATCCCTTAATTACAATGCCCGAGGCTGTAAGTCTGCAGGCTTCAAAATTTTAACAGTTACAGAGAGATTAAAATGACTCAAGCTTGCAAGTACATGGCAGAAAGCCAACATCGTAAATCATGTTTCTATGTGTAGCACTTCAGGGCCTGATCCTGATCAATTAAGCAAGACTGATAAGTTGATGATTACACAGAGCCAAACCCTTAACTTGCTGCAAAGCATGATTTGCGATCAGACTCGCAATCCAGAAATGTGAGAATGAAAGGAAGAGAAAGATAGGGAGGGAGAGAGAAGGAGGGAAGGAGAGAGAAGGGAGGAGGGGGAGAGAGAGTGAGAAGGAAAGAGAGAGAGACAGGGACGGAGGGAGAGGGACGTAGGGAGAGAGAAGGAGCGAGAGAGAGAAGGAGGGAGGGGGAGAAGGAGGGAGAGAGAGGAAGGGAGAGAGAGAAGGAGATAGAGAAGGAAGGGGAGAGAGGAAGGGAGAGAGAGAGGAATGAATAGAGAGGAGAGAGAGAGAAGGAGAGATAGAGGGTGCAAGAAGAGAGAGAGGGCGCACAGAGAGAGAAATAGAATGAGCACAGAGAGAGAGAGATAGAGCACAGAGAGAGAGAGGAAGAGGGCGCATAGACAGACAGAAGAGACATTTTTTAATACAATATAATACCGTAATTTATGACGGCAAACAATTATCTAAATATATTAATAGAAAGAAGACTAGAAAGAAAATACTGGAACCCTAGAATGTCAAACAGGTGCATCTCTCTTCTCTCTGTCTCTCCCCCCTCAGTCAGTGTGTCTCGTCCCTGCCCTCTCCCTGGTCGATGTCTCTTATCCATGCTCAATGTCTCTCCTCTACCTGTGCCCACCTGGTGCATATCTCTCCAATCTCCATCTCCTCCCTCAGTCATTGGATTTCCTCCCTACCTCTCCTCTGGTCTTCTCTCTCAATCCTGCTCATCCCCTGTCTCTCTACTCCCTGACCTCTCTCTCACTCCTACATCTCTCTGTCTCTCCTCTCTCAGTCAGTGTGCCTCCTGTCTTCCCCCTGATCCTCTCTCTCCTCCCTGCTTTGTCAAAGTCTTTGTCCTCCCTGCCTTCTCCCTAGTTCTTCTTTCTCCTCCCTGCTCAGGTTCTCTCTACTCTCTGCCCTCTTACTGGTCTCTTGCCTTTCCTCCCTCAGTCAGCGTATCTCTTCCCTGCCTTTCTCCTTGTCCTCTCTCAACTCCGTGCTCTCTCTCCATTGCCCTCTCCTCTCCTTACTCAGGCATTGCCTCTCTCCTCCCAGCTCCCAGCACCCAGTACCCTGTTTTTGCTCTGTCATGTCTTCCAGCTGCCTGTCTCCTGTCTACTCACCCATCCCCAGCTCCTGAATCTTGGGGTTATATCAATACTTTGTAAGGCCCAATAGAGTTCTATGGCCGATACTATTATAATATTTAGAAAATGTTTGCAGTCAATCTGTTATTATCTAATACAATTGTACACTAAATTTAAAATGTCATTATAATTATGTCCCTTGTACAGCTCATCATCGCGAGCGCGCGTACATTTGAAGTGTGCGCGCTTTACTCCTGCGCAGTGTCATCGGATGGCGGATCTGTCGCCGTCCCTTTTGACGGCATGGTTTTCGCGTGCACGCTATAGACGGGACACCACATTTTAGAGCTGGAAAAGATACAGAGAAGTGCAACACAATAAAAAAAGTGGAATAGAGCTACTAAGCTATGAACAAAAACTAACCAAAGTAAACCTTTTTTTTCTATAAAAAAAGACACTTATCAGTAGACATGATTACCTTATATAAATACATACAGGGTAATTATAAGGCTTTTCCTATTAACCTTTTTGTGTCAAGAGGTTTTCAACTGACAAAAGGTTATCCCTTTAAGTTAGAGAAAAAAAGATTCTAACTTAAAGAAAAAAGGCACTCATATTGTGGAAATATCTACCAAAGAAGGTTGTGACAGCAGATTCAGCAGATAACTTTAAAAAGGTGGCAATATATATATTTTTAAAAGTTGGTATAGAGTATTGATTCAGGGAGTAATTATATTATTATTTTGGAGTCAGAAGGAATTATTTGTTTTTCCCCTTAGAAACAATTGGCAATGTTTCAATGTTTTTTTCTATGCCTTCCACTGTATCAAACAAATAATTTACTTATTACAAGGATCAGATGAGATCTAAAAAGGTTGAACTTGATGGACTGAAAGTATTTTTCTACCTCATTTACTAGATTTGGAAGCTCTGTGTAGAGGTTTTGACTCTAAGGAATTCGAGTCCTGGTAGAACTTTTGGTCAATAGGGAAATATTTTGGGATATAGAGAAGGCGCTTGTGTGGTTCCAGAGAAGTCATTTTGAAGTCTTGGGGTTCAATCAATACATTTTAATGCCCAATAGAGTCCTATGGCCGATACTATTATGATATTTAGAAAATGTTTGGAGTCAATATGTTATTATCTAATACAATTGTACACTAAATTTAAAATGTCATGATAATTGCATGTCTTTGCTTTTTAGCCATTAGTGCTAAAATAAAACTCCTTGAAGACATTATTGTTTTATAGCTTTCTATTACTTTAAGTTTTTGAGTTTATGGCTTGTTAGTTTGGCTGTCATCATGCTTGATATGATTAAGATTTGCTCTTTACTGAAAGTCATAAATAATCAGATATATTTTTGCCATGGGTTGGCTTAAAACTGAAGCAAATAACAAAATGCTAGTTTGTTATGACAATAAGCAAATTGGTAGTGTCTCTTTCATTATATTGTAGAATACAGAAGTAATACAGTGCCTGAAACAAAAACTAATTGGATTGCTAATTCAAATTGTCATTATTAATTCTATCCTAAGAATATATAAATATCAAAGTTACAAATAAGATTTAAAATTTAAATAAGTAGAGTTAAACATCATTTATAAAATATGACATGATTGTGATCAATTTTGACAACCCTGAATTTAACGGGAATTGCAACAAAGGAAAGATATTGCTTCAAATTGCTGCAGAATGGAGCGCAAACTTGTTCCTGGCTATCATCCATCTATGGTCATATTATACTAGGTTTATATTAATAAGCAACTGACATATCACATTCAATATTAGACCAAAGACATGTCCAAACATTGGATAAGACCATGCATTTTTCTTTAAATTCCTCTGCCCCATTTTTTGTAAACAGACAGCCCTATTAAATTCCCTTAACATGTAAAACCGTTGCCCGTAGCGTAGCCCGCAAGACTTACGGCTATTAAATTGGCCTTATAAAGCAACCAGCTAACGATCTGAGGGCTACAGGTGGAAAAACCCTATGGGATGTCAACATTTTAACTCCGCGGCCACAAATCCTTTGACCTGTCAAGCCTGTAACTGTTACGTTCCAAAATCGCTATTAAATTGCGGGTACAATAGCGGACCCAAAATCGCTATTAAACGGGTACTAGAGCGGACCCACAAGGAGGTCAAAGTTCTATCCGTAGCACTGTAAATGGAAATATACACACACTACTGTACTTATATGTAAAGGGAAAGGGATGTTAGGTATTAAAATTAATAGCACAACATTCTCAAGTTCGCAAATCTGCAATATAAAATAGTTTTAGTTCGGTTTAATTTATGTGTTATATCGATCCCTGCAATCAATGTGTTAATACATATAATAGAACTCGCATGGACTAGAATATCATATTTATGGATTTATTAATATTGCATTATTTCTGGAATGCAGGTCCAGTCGAAACTCGCAATTGAAACCCGTAAGGCTTTGAAATCTAACCTCCATTTTTCAGTGACGTAATGATGACAATCTCATTTGCCATCGGCTTCGTCTATACCCGTAGCTACGGGTTTGACTAATGCATCATGTTCACGGCTGCACATCCAACGTGCACAAGAATGGTTTACAGGTTTGCATCTACGGCCCATAATTCACGGCAGGTTTCAATTTAAGAGCTATGTTAGGCAGCCAAATTTCAGGCCCGCAGCCTCTGCGGGTGTGCCGATGCCGCCACAGGTTTCAAATTGAATGGGGCTGAGAGACAGGTGCATTTACTACATTCCCTTCTTTATGTATAATTGTGTAGACATTCTAGTTAAGCTATAGCTCTTATAGATGGTGCATAATAATAACTACTGGGATACAGTGAGCCTGCCATAGTGTAATGTTTGTATTAACTTTTTGATAGTTAGTAATCAGATATCAGTAATTCTCAACATCCAGTCCAAAGGCTTGTGACAGACCATAAGACATCTGCCAAGAACAAAGAGTGATGTGGAGAGCCTAACAACATACCATTACCTTTAATCATAGTTATAGAAAGAATACTGAGGAACGTATCTGGGGTTAAAAGGTTCTGTATTCACGTTAGTGCAAAACTAGATGAAAATGTATTGTGTCACATGGACTACCACCACCTTTTTAAAAATCTCTTAAAGCCTGTTTCCATGGGTACTGGCTGGTTCCCAGATCAAAAAGAATAAGAGTGACTGTTATAACTATACTAGCGACTTGCCCGTCAAAAATGAGGGCAATAAAATTTGAAAACTGGCAATGCTGTTTGCCACACAATGCGAGGCTCTCCCCCTTCTAACTTGCGGGCCTTTGGCACTCATTGCGAGTCTCTCCCACAGTCTACTTTACGGTCATTGAGAGTCTCTCCCACGATTTACTTTACAGCTCATTGCGAGGCCCGCCGTGACCAACACTCGCAATTACGACAACTATATATATGAGACAAATTCATGTTAGCTGCTCTTCTACAGTTATAATGTACAGGCGTACCATTTAAAGGGTTATCAGCCATTCAGGTGGCCATGATGGGACAGTCTTTAACGCAGAGGATGAAGTTGGAGTAGGAACATGGATGAAATTAAGGGCCAGGTGTGTTCCAGCATCTAGCGTGTGTGATAAACTTTGGAGACGTTCTTTGGATAGTGCGTAGAAAGCACATGGAGACAAAGTTCATGGGCAGCGATCTGCAAATGAATACATTGGCATCGAAACGTATCTCAATCCTTACCAACTTAGATTGTAAGCTCTCACGTACAGCAGGACCATCTACATCTCCTGTACTAGTAAATAACGTGTGTTACTTTTATCTTTTGTGCTCACTGTATCTCCTGTACTTAGTGCTATAGAATGTGTTGGTGCTTTATAAATAAATAATAATATCAATCAAACAAGTGGCACACATGTCTCCTGATTTGTTCTACCTTTTTAAATCCTGTTCAGCATGGGTGTAGGAAATGGGGGATGGGGTGACAAACCCCCTCCCCCCCATATTTCTCTATGTTTGTATGTATGTATGTAAAAGCTATTTTATGGCCTGTGTATACAATGAGCTGTATCACCCCCAGAATTTCCCTGGCTCCTACACCCCTGATGTTCAGTATCTCCATATTTCTCTGGTTTCATTAAGTTTTTTATATATTTTATTCAACATTTTCTTGTTGCTGAGTTCTTGATATATACATTTTTGTCTAGTCTATAACCATAATTACGTATATATCAAGGAGCTGGGGAAGACTCATTTCTTAAATTCTCTTTATTAGATTCTTACTATTCTACACTCCAGTTCACACATATGTGGGATATTTTAAATTGAAATTAACCTTTTCTCCGACCTGTGCTTGACACAAGAACCAAACTTCTTAAATTTCCTGTGCATTGTCATATATTTTCTGTATGTTATTTTTGTTTGTTATAATTGCTCTATCCTATCCATTCTGAAACTAATACATAGAGTTCTGAATGGTTTGATCTTATTTTACATCTCATCATTTAGAGACTTAGCAGGACTCCTGGCTAGAAAAATCTCCTTTGTTTTCCAAGGGCAATAAATCTCCTCCTTTGATGTAATCAGTATACCTATGTTGGGCAGGTGTGACCTGTGCATCGGGAAGCAGATGTTAGTCCAAAGGTCTCAGTTCTACAAATTGACTTTCATCAATTGAGGCTCATTCATTTTCAGAAAACAAATATCTTACCTTTGATTTCGTTTCTTTTGGTCACTTTGTTGTACCTGTAGGGGGTTCACATCCAATCTCTAAAAGCAACTACAAGAAGAATCATCCAGCTTCTGTAGACTGCCATTTTGCAAGCTTTGTGTGGGTTTGAAAGCTTGACGGGAATCTTCCTCAGGGAAAATCTTCATAGTAAAAGGTTCATGGTGTTCTGTTTCCCAATTAGCACTTGCTAAAGAAATCAGAGCAACGTAATCCATTACAGGATGTGTAAATTGGGATAGAATATGACTTGTTCCAGGCACATCTTTTTTCAGGAAAGCAAGTTTTTTTGGAGATCAATTTCTTAATAACTACCTACATTTTATATATATATATATATATATATATATATATATATATATATATATATATATATATATATATATATATATAAATGTATAAATATAAATATATATATATATATATATTTATATATATATATATATATATATATATATATATATATAGAAAACGAATAATACATTAATAAGCCCATTTGCATGTCTAAAAGGCGGGGACATGCAAATGAGAATACAATGTACCTTACTTTTTTAATCCAAAAATAGCAACTTTATACATTGCTCCCTTAAAGCATATGCCCGCTGTATTAAACAGCTTTTAAGCAAAGCATCGGGTTGGATTTTACACAAACCAAGAGTCACTCATATACAGGCCTGTTTCAAGCTTTTGGCTATCATCAGTATGAGGTAGATTCTGGTTTGTGCATTAGATTTTGTAGTATTGGGTATTCCACAACAATCATTTAGTGTATGGTGAGCACAAAAGTGAGAAAAGCTCTCCACCGTACAAAGTACAGAAAACGAATAATACATTAATAATCCCATTTGCATGTCTAAAATGCGGGGACATGCAAATGAGAATACAATGTATATATATGTGGATTAGGTTTGCAGTGTCGCATAACATAAATTTGTACACAAACCCATAGGTAACTTCACATAAATTTATATTATTGGTATTATTGAAGAACTAATGTGGTCAAATTTTAATCTATATGGTCTTTGGAGTCGCTAAAGCTGGTACTGAGCAAAATCTTATTAGGGAGCAAATAAAAAAGAAATCATAAATAGGTTTTAACGTTTTAACTTGTATGTATAATTATATAGGTTGCATATCATATGGTGTTTTGAGGTTCTCTCTATCTCCTGAAATAAAAAAAATGGAAATGGTTAACTCAAATAGAAGGATTTCTCTATAAGAAGGGATATTAGGGGGACTTCAAGGAGGACAGTTTTGGAGATCTATCTATCTATCTATCTATCTATCTATCTATCTATCTATCTATCTATCTATCTATCTATCTATCTATCTATCTATCCATCCATCCATCCATCCATCCATCTATCCATCCATCCATCTATCTATCTATCTATCTATCTATCTATCTATCTATTATAGTTATTTATTGTATTCATGTAATTGTTGTTCCTCTTTTTCACTGTTGCAGTTATCATAGCTTTATAATCACAAGATTACCTTCTTTTCAGTCCTATACACTACTTCTGTAATAATTAACAAGCTCACCAATTACTCCCTCTAGCAATCATTGTGTATACGGCTGCATTGTGCCCTTACTTACCCATTACCCAGTATAATCTACATTTGTATCATATCTTGATTTTAAATAGTGTTATTAAAAGTCTACCTTACATTTTAGAACAAGCAACCTAGAAATAAATATAGGGTCACACATACAGTGGCAGATATGCTTTTGTTAAAGCTTCACGCCAGACTGATCATTGTATAAGAATTTTCTATGGAAATACTAGACAATAATGCAGTGGCGAGTAATGTGATCAAAGTGCTTGCTGTTGGTTTCAATTTCTAATCCTAGTAAGATGAACTGAGTGTTTTTGTTATTCAGATGGAGAAAGTCACAATAATAAATGAGGTTTAACTGGTCTTGTAAGAAGTTTTAGAATGATAATGTTATGTAGTCAAGATAACATTTAAGTGAATGTTATTTTTCAGTTTTTCTCACCCATTTCTTCTACATACAATGTGACAATCACAGGCAAAATTGTAATGTAGATAATAGCCAGCATACTTTATATCCATATATTTGTATTTATATATTCATAATCAATTGAATGTAGCAAATAATTCACAAAATAAATCTTTTTACATTTCTTTTTACTTTTTAGTTTATGATTTCAATACAAATCAGCATCTGATTTAAAATATTTATTTTATATATAAAATTATACATTATTGATTTATGTAGTACCAAAAATCCAACAATGTTCATACCCTTTAGAGAATATTTGGGTACAATAAGGCCCCTATTCAATTGCTAGCCCGCAGTTGCCTTTATGCCACCATAAATCTGCAGGCTTGACATTTGCAACAGTTACAGAGCGCTTCAATTGATCAAGCCTGAAACTACCTGGACGAAAGCCTAAACTGTAAACCATGCACCCGTATGTAGCATTTCAGAGCATGATCATGATCAATTGTGGCCGTAACTACTGATTTGGAAGCAGCCAATAGTAAATGAGGTTAACATTGAGGTTAAATGGCAATCAATTAGCGTTTAGAAGTGCGATATGCGATTGAACTTGCAATCCGGCAATGTACAAAATAATAAAAATAAATTAAGAAACTGTTCTAGTCCATGTGGGTGGCCTGATATGTATTAACTCCTTGCTGATTGAGATTGATAAAAAAACGGAAATAAAACATTATTTTGTTCAATTTTATTGAAAGATTTGCGAGCTTGAGACTGTTGTAGAATTCCTGCTAATGTCTTTCATTACTTTCCCCATCTTTTAACGTGCAGTATTGATTTTCTATTTGCATTTACAGTGCTACGATCAGGTGTTTCACCCCCTTGCGATTCCTATCTGGTAACAATAGTGTTTTCTTCTACATTCGCCATTTGCAGGTGTGAAAACCTTTGCGGGCTTGAGTAGTTGTAGCAATTGAATATCGATTTGCGATTGTAACATTTACGTGCTTGAAAGATCAAAGGATTAGCTTGGTCGGTTTAACAACTGCAGGGATTTTCAGCCTGTAACCCGCAAATCGTTTCCGGGTAGCTAAAAGACGCCAATTAAATAGCAAATTAGTTTATGGGCTACATTACGAGCTCCAGTAACGTAAAATTGCTCAATTGAATAGGGGCCTAAGTTATCACAGGGCCCTAAATTCGCAATGCTTGATGGTATGCACTCAGTTATGCGTGTAGTCATCCATAATCCAATTACAAGTCATCAGAACTGGGGCATTTAAAAGACTGGTTACTGATGTGATGTAAGTAAAACAATAATGGTAATCACCAAGAATTCACTAAGAGCTTCTCTCCTCTCCACTCATTGAGCAGCTATGCAACATCGCAACTTAAAATGTGGAAAAGTGGGCATTCCTGTCATTATAACTAATTTTCTAAGTAGATATTAAGTTATTTTGAATATGTAGATTTACATTATCAATTAAATATATTTCAAGCTGCACATTTATATCTTCACCTTGACAGCAGTCATCACAAATATATAATTGCAATCCCTACCTTTATGAAGAGAAAATGAGAGTGGAGATTTAGTGTAAGCAATGTGGATCTCATTTGATTAAATATCTCATCTGATTAAATATTTAGCATGCAAGGGTCTGCAAGAGCCACCATAGGTAGAATTCTATCACAGCTATTTGCATCTTCTAAGTGACACTACCTCACAATAAAACTATAGACATTAAGGTTAGATTATCATCTCTAAGTGGACAACCTTCCCATAAATGCATGTAATCTAGTGGTAGCGTTGCATGTAATCTTTTTTATGAGTATTGATTGTCTATTGGGTGCTAGTTCCTAAAGCCAGATGTGTTTATGATCACAGTGACCTCAACCTTTAGACCATTAGAAAATATAATGGTAAGAAACATATATTAAAAAAACCAAAGGACGTATGTACAAAAGAATAAATGTTGAAAATTCAAGCTAGCTAGTTGTATTATTTCCTATCCTTTTATTATCTTTCAGAGCTTCACAATGCATCCAATTATTTGGTTTTATAGCATATTCCACAGGATCTCCAAAGGTTTCAACACAAGATTTTAGAAGTTTGTATAGAGAAAACATTGTGAACCTGTATCTGCTGAACTCTCCAAAAGTTCACTGTATTGTTTTCATCAGTTAGCCACTAAATGTATCTATACTACGGTTGTTATTTTTATTTTTTATTTTATTTGTTATGTTAATTTGTCCTTTTTCTGTATTTAGACACCTAATAGAGATGTGCAAACACAAACCGAGGTGCAACAGAAGCAGTGTATTACAAATATGTTACATTTGCCCTAAAGGCCCTTATCAGGGTATGTTACAATGAAAGATATCCACTCCTGCCCAGAGGGTGCACACAGTAACCAAATCCTCAGCAACTTCAAAGATAGCACTCAGAATAAATGTTCATGTAGTAAATATTATAGGGTTAGAGATCAGAGGTAACGCTACTACATCTTCTATTGTGAACCACGACAGAATTAGGAGAATCATAACTACCACCATAATACCACCCAGTATTATTAGGGCGAAACATATCTAATTATGTCTACTGCAGTTACTGATACATTTAGATACACTGGGACATTGTCACCACAGCAGAAAATTGGTTTCAGCTTTAAGAGCATCCTATCCATTGGACTAGCCTTTTTGTTTCCTCAATATTAAATCAATTCTTTTGTACAGAATATGGGCCTCATTCTATTAACGGCCATAGGAGATGCGTGGCCACAAGGACCGGCCGGCCGCAAGCTACTTCTGTATTCTAATCCCTTGAGGCCGAGGGCACCGGCCGGCTTCTGGCCGGTACCCTGTTATCCCTTGCGCCTGCTTGAGGTGCAGGGAAAGCCTTTGATCTTACGTAGCCGCAAGAGTTTTGGCCGCAAGAAAGCCAAGGTCGCCATTCAAGTGCTACGTGAACCCTTCCGTCAAGGCCGTAATTAGCTAAATCCGAGCCGCAGCTTACTTACACCAAAAAGGTTCCTCAAGGCTCTTACTTACAAATCGGAGCACCAATTAAGCACATAAAAAAGCCATCCTGTACTTTGATGAGACGTGAAAGTGATTGGAGGTGTTAGAATTCATAGCACAACATTCCCTTACAGTCAAATCTGAAAATCATTTTTATTGTAATTCATGTTCAATTTCCGTGTCCAGAGTCCCACGGGCTTGGAGCACATCAGACCCGCAAAGGCTGCGGGATTAGCCTCCGTCAAGTCCGTAAATGGGTTAAATAGACCCACAGGTCGCAAAGGGCTTACTTACAAATCGTAGCAATAATTAAGCAATTAGAAAAGCCATCTTTTATTAAAAGTGAAAGTGATGTTTGGTCTTAGAATTAATAGCTCAACATTCCCCTACTCTCAAATCTGCAAATAAAGAAATTTTATTTCATGTTCAATTTTCGTGTTCTATCTATCATGCAAGCCCGCACCGGTTTGAATAACGAGCTACGGGCTTGGAAGACAAACACCGTCCAAGCCCGCACAGGCTTGAAAAACGAGCTACGGGCTTGGTCATTGAAGTCCGTGGGACTTGGACGGATTTTAAACCTAAAATCAAAGATTATAATTTGGCAATGTGCAAGCTTGAGAATGTTTTGCTATTAATCCTCTTGCCCCCCATTGTGTTCCCCATCATTTACAGTGCTTTGCAGTGCTGGATTAAATATATTTTGGCTTCTACAATGCTTTGAGTTTGCGGCCTTCAACCTCCGAACCTGTACGGGTTTTAACAACGACGAGCCCGCAGGACTTGGGACAGAAAATAAACCGGAAATGAAATATTGGATTTTCAGTATCATAGTTTATACCAATTGAGGGTGATGGAGGGGTTCTAATTTAATGACAAAATTGGGGGTGATAGTTTTGGCCACTAAAGGGCAGCCATGTAGACTGTGATACTAATTAGCACATCAAAGCAGTGTTCACGAGTCGTTCAAATTGCATACAAATGCAGAACAAATAATAGGGAATTTCTCCGAACAATTTGGTTATGGGGAAAGTCACAATAATAAATGAGGTTTATGTATGTATTTCTATGTAGTCAAGATAAAATTAATTGATTGTTCAATAAATACTGTAGTACCCATATACCACAAGTTATGGTTTAACGAATATCAGAATATGAGATATATGGTGGGAAGAATTTACTTAGTTTGCCGATTTTGCAGAATTTATTTTGGGTTTTGCAGTTGTCCATTCATAGGCCATATTTCTTCATTATCAGGATTAAATTGAAATCACTTCTGCAGGGGGTCAGCCAATGTCACTGGGCCACATACCATATACCTTAGTAGAAGCTCTCACCAACTGACATTTTTCCCAACTTCAGTTATCATCAGGACTGAGCAGTCACTTCTGCAGGGGTTCAGCCAATGTTACTTGGCCTCGTACCATCTACCTTAGCAGAAGCTCTCAACAACTGACAATTTGCCCAGTCCCATTCACCTTTGTTTCTTTTACCTCTAGCCCTTGTTTCTTACTTTTTAAATACTACACCTTTAGTTTTAATCTTGTAAGGTGCTTTGGAGAAAAGCACCATGTACAGTACGTAAGATTATAAACTCAGACAGGGCCCTCTACTTTCTATCATGTGTTTAATATTGTATTTTTTTGTTTGTACTTAGCCCCTTTGTATGTTTTCACTTTACGAGAAAAATGGATAATAATAATAATATCCAACATTAAGGGTACTTAATAAATGCTTTTAATGTTTTCTGAGTTTTATGTGCATTAAGAGCCTTATAGTTTTAAATACAGTTTATTTTTTCAATCCAGTCCCCACCAAAACTAATATAATTTGCTGTTTATTAAAATTCAGCCTGTTGTTTCATTCACTATGTTACTTAGCTATGCTGATTTGCAATTGTAATAAATAAAAAAAAATGTTTACATTTGCAAAAATCTTTTTTTCTTATTTATTTATTTTTGTTATTTTTGATAACGTGGAAAATGACACCTAAAGCAATATAATGAACCCTTTCAGTAAGACACAGAGAAGATTTTTTTTAAATGTATTTCATGGGAACAATAAAACTAACATTTGTTCTTAGTCCATTTGCTTATACAGTTTTTTAACCAACCATTATTTAGATAATAAACCTACAGTTTGCTACGCTCACAGGAACAGATACTTCCAACTTTTTCATAAGAATTTCAGCAAATTTCTTGATTTCAACATATTGAATCATTTTCATTTAGTACTGCGAATATCAAATCGGAGAAGGTATTAAGGAAAACAACACATCAAGGTAATCCTAGTAACACATCTTTTTGAATTAACACATCGGCTACATTTGCATCCAAGTACCAATTTAATTAAACCGTAATCTCCTGGAGTGTATTTTTCAATAAATCTTTCTCTTATCAACAATGGGCCTCATTCAATTCGGGGCTCTCAACTCCATCTCAGACAGCCGATTTTGTGCGATTGAGTTGCGTGCCCAAGTAGCTCTACTCTTCCGATGCGATTCTATAATGAGGGTCCGCAAGTTATGGCCCAATCCCGACAATCGGAAACCATGCCGTCGAAAGTAGCAGTTCCGGGCTGTGACGCCCGTGATCGAAACAGCAATGTCATCCAACCTCCAAACCCGTAGGACTTCTAAAAATGGAGGTGGCAACCCTGCTGCAGGGTCCCCACATAAACCCCATGATGCAGGGGTCCCGATTGGGAGCCCTGCAGCATTTATACATTTCAAATTCCCGCTGCAGGTCCTTATGATAATGTTCATATCAGTCACAATTTGTGTATGTTTCAATGTTTATCATAAACTGTACAGGAGAAAAGAATGTAAATTGTGACATACAGTGCTGTAGAGCAGGTAAATAATGTAGTGAGTGATTTCACTAGGCAACTACAGGACAAATATCCATCTTAAAGTGTATCAGTACAAGGTTAATTTTCATAAGATCCTGTATTTTGAAGGGAGGACATTGATACCAGCCCGTAAGAATGTATTCACCATGGACATCCGATGAGGACATATTTATGAGAGTTTAGTAATATCTATTCTCAGTTTAATGAATCGAGTTCTCGGAATAAAAGGAATTAGGCTCACACCTTAGTGAATATAGCACAAATTTTGAAATTCATTAAATTCTCTGAGGCTGTTCCATTATTCATGTTTTCTATTCATATTTCCAGTGATATTTCCTGCACACAGGAAAAAAACTTACAATAATACATGACACTGTGGTAAGATCCACTAAGAATGGCTGGTCATCATACCAAAAGCCTTCACAGTTTTCACTATTATTAATGGACTCAAAGTTAAGTTTTTTTTTTAACTTTAATTTTACTATATCTGTTTTGCTTGCAATATGTGCGATAAGTGGCAAGAATAGCAATTTAGTGATGCACATTTGTGTCTTAAAATACATTTCATTGAAGTTATCCTCCATGAGAAAAATTAAACAAATAATGAATATATTTATTATTGAATTATATTTGTTATTCACCACATTATTCTTATTTTAATAGAATTGGACATATTTGACTTATTTCAACGTTGTGACTTCTATTAAAATAGGAATCACACAAAGGCAACACATTTTAATTTAATAAAAAACATACAGATAACTTTTTTGCACACATTTTAAATTAATTTCAATTATGGAAATAGACAATTGCAACGGTGCATGGAGACCAGAAAAATGCCTTTTGCAAATACTTTGTTGGAGATAATACCTAGTATTTTAAATACAAAACATCCATAATGCATCCCTTCATTATGGATCTCTGCATTTTCTTTTTTTATATTGTTATTTTCAATCTTGCCATGTGCTTTAGTGAAAGCACTGTGTACATTTGATTTTAAGCTCAAATACAGGTCCTCCATTCTTTTTTCTTCATTGTTTTAATATTGTTTTGACATCAACTTACCCCTGTATAGAGCTATGGAATATGTTACGTTACAAATAAACGATAATATGTTGGCGGGTTACAAATAAAGGAACTCATAATAATAATATTCAAGGTTCTATGCAGAAACATTTATCATGCCCAATAAATTAGGAGAAAAGGAGAAGCAAATTAAACTAAATTGATAAAACATTTGCCTGGAAAAATAATTGTAAATTAGATTAGCGAACTATAAATTGTATTGACATCTGAAGATTGAAAAATATTAAGCTGTTGTTTTTAGTGGTGTTGAAGGTGTCGGAAATTATAAAATGTATCCTTAACAAAACAAAATTACCAGTAATTAATTTTCCCATAGATGAATGAAGGTGATTTTGAAATGAAAGACAATAACTTCTGTTCTGCATCAGCATAAAACAGATTGACAGTCCTCTAGTGAGCTTTAGATGGAGTAATCATCTTGTAACGAGAGATCTATAACACTGCCCATTACAACACAAACAACAACCTATTCGTTTTGTCCTGCAATATGAGAGGAGCTATGGGTATTTCAGAACTCCCAGAGGAGCTTCAAATGACGTATTGATCAATAGATTTAAAAAATGTTAGTGGTCAAAGGAGAGTGCTCTACGGTGAAAATATATATGTTACAAAGATTAGGGAAACATATGAGCTATTAAGTGCAAAAAAAGTGAATATGCATGTGCATTACAGAGGTCATTTTACATTATTCTGTGATCAAACTTAAACTATGTTTCCACAACTTGTCAAAGTTAATACAATATCTAAGCTACTTACCATATTTTTTAAGAAATAGTTTCTTTGAAGTTGGTGCCGGAGTGACATGGGCTTTTATCATTCTTGTCTTTTATTATAAACCTTTGCAGTAAAAACAGGTTTTTATTTTTTTTAAAAAGTGGTTGTACTGATGATGGGCTCAGATTTTGATATCAAACCTTTCAGTCCTTTATATTTATTTTGTACATTTGACAGACATTATTCCCCTGCTGCTGATGTCAGAGATAAAGTGCAGTGTTTGCAAATACACTATAATAAAAATAGAAACCAAACTAAAGTATTTGTCGATAACATTTTCACGTCAGTCTGCATTCAATATAATCTCCTTAAAGACCAAAGTAAAGGGAGTTAAGTTAAGGTCTGTTCGTCTAATGCAGTGAGCTTCATCATATTCACTTAAGTTTGGAAATTAGAAAGTAGTAGATTTTGTAATAGTAGGTTGATTTTTTGTGAAAAAAACTTATCCTCAAATTGGTTGTTTTTTTCATCATATTTAGGCTGGAGCTACACTTGTCTTTTTCATGTGGTTTTAGAGTGTACAGCACATTTACCAGCAGCTGCCTATTTGTCATATGGCTTTGCTAACAATATATAGGATACAATCTAAAGCACTCAGTTTAAAAAAAAGTTGTTGGGAGCTCCAGCCAAAAGATGGAAACACTTTTTTTTTATAAATGTTTTTCAAACAAGTTTTTTAAATAAATATTTCCCATTACCTTTGCAAGAATATGCCATGGAAACAATAGTTGGGTGTGTTTTGTATATAGAACCCCAACTCTGATCCTCTTCTTTGTATTTACTATGAATCTTTATTAACATAAACTCAATGTGTACCTACAATACAACTTCACAACAAGAATTATGTAAAGAAAATGGTCCAATAATTATAATCTGTTTTTATATTAATCATGTATTATTACATAAGTCATCAGCAAATTTATATTTTTTTATTATATTCACCACACCACTGCCATGATTCTCGATAACAATTGCAGGCAGTGAACAAGCTACCAAAAAAAAATCCCACTGCATGAGAAAATCTAGTTTTTTTGGAAGGTGGGAGATAAAACGGTCAGCTAGGAAGATTTTATTACATTTATTCTCAAGTAGTTAAAGGGGAATTGAAGATATTTCAGTGCTCAGGGTGGATTTACCTATGAGTTTGGAGGAGAAATCAAGATAGTTGACTTGTAGATAGCAAATTAGACAAGGTATAAGGCAGTTATAGTCAATTAGTCAAAATGTATTCCAGTAGTTACTTTCAACCTATCTTCCATTGCTTTTTTTTTTTCTTGAAACTTACATATATAAGCTAAATTGTGTGTTCTTTGATTCACTTTAATATATCGATATCCCTTTCACTTTCTTTTAAAATATCTAAATAGATGTAAAACAGATATTTGATTGTAGGAGCCTTGTTAAAATGTAATTTACTATCCTGTTGAGTGTATACAGATAGCAGAAAGTGAAACGTCATAGCAATAGAAAGGAGGGAAGAAAGTTAAAGAATTGGCAGATGTTATCATCTATGTCCTCACAATAATATTTGTTTTACTCTGTTTTAATAAATGTGAATATTCTGTAAATACCAAAAACAAAGATCAATTATTAAAGTTTGCAAGTTACAGATTTACAATAATTCTAAATATCCCATACCACAAACCTAGGTTTTACAAAAACTCTTTACAGAATGAATCCAAAGTTACAAAATGTAAAAATAAATCAGCTTTTCATAAACACAGTTTAATTCACACAGTATGAACAGCATGACACAGCTTACATATTAAGTTATACAGGAAATTCCAGTTAGAACAACTTAAATATGGCTTCAAAAAAACAAAAAAACATTTAATAATTTTGTAATTCCCAACATTCCATGTAAATTTAATATTAAGATCTAATGATATGATAAAGAATTTAAAAAATAATCTTAAATAGTTAATATTCATCTGGTATACCCCAATGACTCTTCTTTCCCCTAATATTTATCTCAATAAACATCCACATGCACCATAATAATACCATAAAATGACTACTGCTACAAACCAGAAGAGAAATAAAATTACAAAATTAAGAGCACTTTCAAAATATATGGGAATTTACTAAAAGATAATGTGTGCTGAGATGTGCCTGGATGGGCCACAATGAAGTGAGCTTCTCGAGTCAACATATGATTTACCAAAGCCTTCATCACAAATCACCATGGCAAATCTTAAGCTCTCATGAAGTGGGTATTTTATGGGATTGTTAGGAGTGTTCTATGGGTGGCCTGTACATAAAGCGCTAGCGGAGCTGTAGATCCTGTATTTACTAAAGGAAAGCATTGCCTGAAATACTAGGACCCCATTCAGTTGAGGTTTCGGGAGATCTGGTTGCCCGTAAGTGAGGTTGCAAGCTAATTTGCTATTCAATTGGTGTCTTTTTGCAGGCTCCGATCTGCTTCCATCTTACGGCCTTGAAAAAATGGAGATGGTTAAACTCGTAACTTACAGCCTCCAGAAGCCTTTGATCAGTTTTGCAAGGCTAAAATCGCAAATCGCTATTCAATTGCTTAATTTCCCCAAGCCGCAAATGTTTTCACACACGTAAAGAAGAAAATCCAACGAGTGCTAGAGAGGACCCGCAAGGGGGTTATACACCTATTCGTAGCACTGTAAATGCAAATAAAAAATCACTACACTGTAAATAACGGGGAAAGCGATGCCAGACATTAGAATGAATTGCACAACAGTCCCAAGCCCGCAAATCGGCAAGATCTTAGATTTTTTTTATGTTTCATTTTGGGGTTAAATCGATCTCGGGTATCAATGAGTCAATACATATCAAGCCAACCATATGGACTACAACAGTATTGGCATTCATTTTCCTAATTCATAATTTTTTGGTTTTGCGAGTCTGATCGCATATTGGACCCCAGAACCGAACTGATTGACATTTAACCTCCATGTTTTCTGCCGTAATAATTACAGTCTCATTTTTTATTGGCTGATTCGAAATGGGCGGTTACGGGCTTGCTGAATTGATCATGTTCCCGCCTTGAACTGCTACAACCCAGTGCATGGTTTACGGTTTCAGCGTTGGGACAGTAACTTGCGGGCTTGAGAAATTGAATAGCATCGCAATCGGAGAAGAACAGGAGCCCACAACACACTCGCAGACATGTGGCTGTCTGCGATCGAGTTGCGATCTTCGAATTAAATATGGCCCCTAGTATTCAGCATCTTGACCACCAGCCCCGCAATGTGAAATAACCCCAAGAATAAATAAAATTAAACTAAGCCCCCAGCACACTGTCATTTATGTTTTAGCCCCCTTTCCCACTTAAAAAGCAGACAGGATCTTCTCTACGGTTTGTAGAGAGTTGCAATCCTTATCACGATTGCCATTGCAGACATCACTCAGTAGGGCCAAACTCTGGGCGTGTAAGAGTGTTGATAGGTGTTAACCTACTACTACATTGAGGCACATGGTTCGGTTCATATTTTCAAATCCTTTTAGTAACTTAGGTGAAGCCTGGGGATGCCCTAAGCCTGGATGCACTCAGCCTTAGTTAATACACAACATTATGTTGCATTAAAGCTTCAAAATCAGTAAAAAAAATTGGAAAAAAGGAACAAATAGTAAACTTACAAATATAAATGCTATTTAAGTTTCATATATCACCAAACATTTTGGTGTGTTTTATTGCATTTGAAGCATTGATTTCAGTTATATATATATACAGTTTAAATTGTTCAGCACTTACATGCCTGTATTCAGTTATGCAGAAGAGCAATCCTGGAAAGCTGAGGCTATATAAATCATTTTAATGATCTGTGTCATAATTTAACTGCTTTTTAAGTGCTAGAAATAACATCTATATTTGGAACTTACATCAGATTGAAGAAAGCGTATAGCATTTTGTTGATATTTTTGTGTCAGTTACAGACACTATAGGGTTATTTAATGAAGTGCAATTTGTTCACCTAATAATAGTTTATATGTATTATTTTATAATCGATTGAAAATTACATTAAAAATCTGTAATATATTTGCTCCATCAGCAGTTTGAAAGCAGTTTGTGAACTTTTGACATAACCTGTCCAAATTGCAATTCAGAATAATGTTAAATAATTTATATTTATTCAAATGTCTGCCTAGTAATATTTAAAAAAATCTCTTATTATTTAGAATTTTATTGCTTTAGAATAATCTTCTAAAAATATTTCAGGCATAATTGAAATACCATAAGTGAAAAATATACTAAATACAGCTTTGTGAATTTTTCATATTAATATTCATTGAAGTGCCAGATGTCACTTTTTGAAAATTATTTCTTCACAAAAAAGGAGCAAGATTTCTCATTTTGCCAACTAGTTGGATTCGTATTTCTTATGGTTAAGTTGGCTGAAATATTTTTGATTATATTCTTTGTCAATTGGGTCTTTGTTATTTTAATATTGATAGTACATTTTAAATAACGTACTCTGATAAAACGGACAGACTGGAAATCTGTTGCCTTCAGTCACCAAAGCCAAACTCGATTATGTGTTCTGTCAGTGAATTCATTTATTTTTACCCCTACCATATGTAAAGAATTGAAATTTGTCTGTATTAGAAAATAAAGGACATTGGAGGAGATCCAAAAAGGTTGAACTTGATGGACTAAAATTATTTTTTCAACGTCAATTACAATGTTATTTGTGGTACATTAGTCAAGGTTTCTTAGTTAAAAAATGCTATCAATCTTAGAATAACATGAATACAAATGAATAAAGATCATGATCAAAAGTATTTAAACCAAAAGAATATGTGCAGGCTTCTTCCTGCAGCAAATGAGTTCATTAGATGTCTAGGTAAACTATTGTAAAACACTTTAATTTTTACATTGATATTGTTTCAGATGCATGTTTTGATATATTGTAAAACAAAAGTCTGAAATAATTTTGAAAGTTTTTTTAGACAGTGCTGACAAATATAGCAAATAATTCAAAGATTTTTAGATACTTTTTAATGGGACATCTAACCATAACCATGGGGTCCCTCATGGCACCTTAATATAACCTGCTACCATGTAGGTCTCTATGGACCTCCATGGCACCCTAACTTTTACCATGGGAGTCTTTATGGTAAGTACCCCCATAGTCCCTCACATTACCCCTAAAGATGACTAAATAAAACAAATCACATAAAACAAAAGAAGAATTTCATAAAAAAAAAGAATTACAAAAAAAATTAAATAGACTAAAAAAATACACATATAGGGGGAAAATTATACTTACCTCCCATGTCAGGGCTCAGGGGTTTTGGTGAGGATTCCGGGGATTCCTTGGCTAATAGGGAGAAGCAGGTATTGAGGGAGGATGCCAGGGATACCCTGGCTCATAGGGGGTAGCAGTAGGTGATAGCTCCTTCATAGTTTATGACTGAGGCATTCAGGCTTCTTGGAGGCATTTTTTTCTGCCTTTACAGGGGATTTAAAATATCTGTAGACTTTTTTTAAATTACGGTCACAGAAAGAGATTTTGAGTAAGCTTCAGGGAGATTTGATTAACGCATGGGATGGCTCAATAGCATTTTATTAGTGAACTTCATTCAGATTTTTTTCTTATGGGAGCCATGGAAGAGACCCCTAAAGATCCAAGTTGCAAAAGTATCAGAGGAATATGTAGAATGCAGGGTAAGGTGGTCCATGGGTCAGGTGCCGGCAACAGACCATCAAAAGTCTAAATAACAAACACAGGGGAAATAATAGAAAATTTGAGTCATGGAACAAGATCACAATAACTGAGGTTGAGTCTGACTCCGCTCAGGTCTTGGAAGCACATATTGTAGAGTATGGACTGACTCCTCAAACTATACATGTCCTGTTTGTCAATTCAGCAACAACCACTAGCAGTTAGCATAAAGTCTTGGATTGAAGTATCACGTGTCTATAAATATATACCCCACTCATTATGTCTAATATTGTACATATTAGATGTTTGTTCGTCCACCTACAGGTTCTTCACAATTCATTTCATACTACAATTGATAACCTATCACAAAAATATTTTTTTTGCAAGTTTCTTGACACATCTTAAATATGTTGTTACTCATACAATAGCTGTAACTTTTTTGCTTATACAATATTCTAAGTGAATTTGCCCCAGTTCTCTCCTTCTTTGCAGATAAGATCGCTATTCAGTTCTATTGAAATGGTGTGCACCTCACATAAGAAATAGCACCACTTCACCACTGCCAAATCAGATAATAACACAAAATAATTGCAAATAATGTTTAATCATTTCAAGTATGTACATGCTAGGATAGGACCTCAGTGGTTCTTTTATAATGTACAGAGCTATCATACTTCTTAGACCTCCTCTTTAGATATCCTTAAATATTTCCAAACTGACATCCCCAAGTATTTATTTAGCCATTATAAGATGATTTAATTAATATAAACATGTATCATCTCCTGTTTAATTTTTAATTTCTATTAATTCTATACATGACGAGCTATAATTTACATTTGTATAGACTTCCGTTTTCTTAATGCAGGATAAACATGCCCTATAGAAATCAGCCTTTCTAATTACCAAAAAGTTGTATAAATATGTTATTTACTATCAAGTAAAAGTACTTATTGACAATCTTTTTAATACTTCAAAAAGGAGAAATAACTGTTGACGGATATGTGTTTAAATTGTTATTCTCGTGATACAAATGTTAAAAGATATCTTGTACAGGAGCAAAGGCTTTAAAAAATCATTAATAAATATTACCCTGTGGACATATAACAGAAGCTACAAACGGTGTCCTCGGATGACCTTTGTAACCGTATGTGTGCAAATTGACTGTACATATTCTTTAAAATCAATAGTACAAGCTGATAAGAAAGAAATGCGAGACTAATGGACAGAGAATTATAGCGCCAGACATGGGGGCTAAAATTTATATTAATATGGACTGCTAAGGCCAAGTCTCTGCAGAAATAAGAGGGCAGCAGGTCATTTTGACAGTTTGTCCATTACTAATGGAAGATTATTGACTCGATAGTGTGAAACCTCAAAGAATAATACATATCACTTTGTAGCATAGAGACTTGTGGTTTATAGATTTCTTTGTTTCAGCAGTTTGTGATAAAAAAAAAAAAAAATCATGACCACTTTTTTTATTAAATCAATAAAGTTATTAGCAGATTCTTACTCCATACATTGAAACATTAAGTGTTCAAGAGATAATAGAAGATAATTAATAAAATTAGTCATGCAATGTCTGTATTAGTACTAATCTATCAAATGCTACAAGACACTGTAGTTTTTATTAAAACATATGTTTAATTACATTTTTATTCGTTGCAGGGTATTGATATTTCTTCTACTATTTAAATTTAAGTGAAAGGTAAAAATACAGCAATGACTTGTATGTGTATTTTATTAAGTACTTTATGATGTTTCATCAGCAATGTTTTCTTGAGAATGCCTTCTTATAAATTAGTACTTTGTCGACACAATGCTCTATAAGCAAGTCCCATAATTACCCCATCTCCACCCACTGGATCCATACATCCCATATCACCTGCCATCTAGTGGACTGAACTTATTTGTGCAAAAACAGCATATATATCAATCTTCCTATAAATCTGCTTTACAGAGGGTGGGCAACAACGTATTCGTGAAGTAGGAGATCAAGTCCCTCTTCAACAATACACAGTGCATTATAAGCTAGCAAATCATACCAAATGCTACTAATACATTTCAATTCATCCCTTTCCTACAGCAACTTTATAATTTTGCTTTGTGTAAAATAAAAATGGTTTAATGCACAGACAGGCCCTCTGAAGAACTCAGGGGCCAATATAAGACCCTTTAAGCGAAACTGGTTGCCCGTCACTATGGTAAATAGTAGGTTATAGAGGGTAATACATTTATGTTAATTAGAGGATTGGAATAAGCATTGAGTAGCACCTAATGGAGATATAAACCACTAATTTATAAAATGACTTGTTTTCCTGGCTATTTTTTTGATAGATAGCTAGATTGATAGATAAATAGATAGATAGATAGATAGATTGATATATAGATAGATAGATAGATAGATTGAAATACAGCATCATGGGCCTTATTTTGCATCAATGTGATTATTGATGTTACTTGCTTTTAGTCTAGTTAGTCTAAGCCAAGGGTACTCCAGTTCGGTCCTGGAGGGCCACACACATGCCTGGATTTGAAGATATCCTTTCTGTGCACAGGTGAGGCAATCAGGATGATTGAAGAAGTGATGGCCTCATTGGTGCGCAGCAGGGATATAATCAAATCCAGGCATGTGTGTGGCCCTCCAGGACCCAACTTGTGTACCTGTGGTCTAGGCCAAAGCACATACCTGGGGAAGTGTATGAGTAAAGATTAGCTGTATTATTGCAGGGAGTAGTATTAGGAGCACATTAAAAGTTAAGTATACATTTATTCATAAGGTTTTAATGCGGGATACATGAAAGGCCTGCCATTACAATTCATATTATATTTACTGGTGGTTTCCTTCCTTCTTAATTCCCTCTAGTCCTCAGAATGGATGAACTGATGCAGTCATGTAGATCAGTGGTACCTGCTTGGCACAAAGAACAATCACTTATGACTGTCACAGTTGGGCGAATATATCCCCACAGGTAATCTGGAATTAGACAAGAGAAACCTTTTCCATACTTTGTTTCTAACACTGCGTAATATCTGAATCTGGAAGGATTTTGACTACGGTATATAAAAAGTGTATCACCTGTTAGATAAACTCACTAATCATCCAACAAACACTTAAGACAATACCTGATTAAACAACTGTATTTTTTAAGAGAATATATCATATATGAATTTGTGTTAAAGGATCACTGTACAATGAGTCTGACTCACAGCATAATTTTCCAGGGAACAACATGGCCCCTATTCAATTGAGCATTTGTTAGTTACTGGAGCCCGTAATGTAGCTTGTAAACTAATTTGCTATTCATTTGGCGTCTTTTAGCTACTTGCAAATGATTTGCGGGTTACAGGCTGAAAATCCCTGTGGTTGTTAAAATCGTAACTCCAACTCATCTAAGCTTTTGATCTTTCAAGCCCGTAAATGACACCATCGCAAATCGCTATTTAATTGCTACAAGTCCCAAACCCGCAATTGTTTTCACACCCCTAAATGGCAAATGTAGAAGAAAATCCTACGAGTACCAGAGTACCAGACTCGCAAGGGGGTTAAATACCCATTCGTAGCATGGTAAATGCAAATAAATAATCAATAATGCACTTTAAAAGACGGGGAAAGCGAACAAAGGCATTAGAATTAATTGCACAACAGCCTCTAACTCTCAAATCTGCAATAAAAAAAATTGTAAAAATGTTATCATCATGTTATTCATCATGTTATGTTATTTATCCCAGGAATCAAGGAGTTAATACAGATCAGGCCCCCGACATGGACTAGAACATTTCCTTCATTCATTTGTATTATTTTATACATTGTCGGATTGCAAGTCCAATCGCATATCCTACTTCTAAACGCTAATTGATTGACGTTTTACCTTGTTTTAATGATGTCATGATGACTGTCTCATTTACTATTGGCTGTTTCTAATCGGTAGTTACTGCCTTGCTTAATTGATCATGATCATGCTCTTAAATGCTACTTATGGGTGCATGGTTTAAGGTTTAGGCTTTCAGCCAGGTAGCTGCGGGCTTGATCAATTTAATCTCTCTGTAACTGTTGAAAATTTGAAGCCTGCAGACTTATGGCTGGCATGAAGGCAACTATGGGCTGCAATTGAATAAGGCCCCATGTTTCTAATTAGAAAAAGATAATTGTTACCTCCGCTGGACTCAATCAGTGAGACAGTATTGGAAGTTGTATGTGTGAGAGGGGTATTTAAATTTAGAGAGCTGTAGTTTTCTGATGCAAGCTGTCTGCATCCAGACCTGCATGGTAGATTGGGTGTTGTTTCAATTTCAGTCTGGCATAATTATCTAATAAAGCCTTCTCTGTTTTTCTTGAAGAACTAATACATTATTATATTATATTTAATATATTATTTTGAAAAGATACACATGAAAATAGGCAGCACATGAAAATAGGCACGTTCTAAGATGTAAAAACACATCTTACAACCTTAATTATTTATCTATGGGGGAGGCTATGAATCTAGGGGAACCTCTAGCCCCAAAGAGGGAATACAGCATCTAAAACTTTTAAAAGGAATAATAGAAAACAAATTTGTTTACAATGGCACACCCTTTTAAGGAAATTGCAGACATAATTAGCTTAGACAAGAAAAAAGGTTCATGTACTAAGGAATAATTGCATATAAAAGTTAAAAACATAAAGTGTATTCGTTACTTTGTACTTCTTATTTTTACTTCCATATTGTAGTCTCCACTTAAATTTGTGTCAATTATGTATGTGTATAATTTCTATAGCTTTCTCCAAATCACAGCATTGCTTTCTTTTTAAATTCCACAAGCAGGGGCGTAGGAACTGGGGGGGGGGGGTGACAATTCCCCCCCCAGTTTAAATGAATAGGGGACGCAAACAAATAGCAAAATTAAACGTAATCATGCATTACCATATTTGGCCACTAGAGGGAACAACAGTATGTTGTTCCAATGAAAGCTTTGCTCATCGCAAGGCACGTGGGACTTAGGCTGCAATGAGCGTTCATTGCAGGCCTTGCGATGAGCGCCACAGACTCTCAACACGAGTCCTGTAGGAGTTTTAGGCTGCATTGAGCGCCCATGAAAGCTTTGTTCCATAATATATATATATATATTTATATATAAATATCATATATATAGTTGTGGATCAATGGGTTTGTTGGTCACGTTTGCGGATGTTGGTCACGTTTGCAGCCCTCGTGAAGCGAGGCCCGCAGGCACGTGGTATTTAGGCTGCAATGATCGCTCATCGTGAGGGCTGTACGACTTTTAGGCTGCAATGAGCGCTGAAGGCCCGTAGGACTTGGACCAAAGCTTGTAGATGCAACTGCGGCCCTTGTAAACCGAGGATCACAGTTGCGGCCCTGCACTACATTACAAATTTAACGGACGAACAAAGGAACTGAACAAACCACCCAAAAACCCCAAACATGCCTCAAATTAACTTACATACTCACACACAGCACAAGGGACAGCCAGGGAGCCTGTGAGTGAGGTTGCAAGGTAATTTGAGACATATTTGCTGTTGTTTCACAATTGAAAATCGCTTAAGCGATGTCTCTCCCTCTGTCTACTTTCTCCCTTGTGTCTTATTTCCAGCCTCATCTCCCTTCTTCCCTTCCCTGTGTTTTTACCCCCTCTCCCCCTGTGTCTTTTCCCCCTGCCCCCGTGTCTCTTGCCCCCCGCTCCCTCCCGTGTGTCTCTTGTCCCCCTCTCCCTCCCCTGTGTCTCTTTTTCCCCCCTGTGTGTCTTTCCCCCATGTCTGTTCCCCCCTTTTTCCTCCCATGTGTCTCTTCCCCCTCCTCTCCCTCCCCTGTGTCTTCCCCTCCTCTCCAACCCCTGTGTGTCTCCCCCTCCCCTTTGTCTCTTCCCCCCTCCTCTCCCTCCCCTGCATGTCTCCCCCTCCTCCTCTATGTCTCTATCCCCCTCCTCTCACTCCTTTTTGTCTCTCCCACCTCTTACACCCCTGTGTCTCTCCCCCCTCCTCTCCCTCCCCTGTGTCTCTCCCCCCTCCTCTCACTCCCCTGTGTCTCTTCCCCCCTCTGCTCACTCCCCTGTGTCTCTCCCCCTCTCCTCTGTGTCTCTCCCCCTCTCATTCCCCTGTGTATCTTCCCCCCTCCTCTGTGTCTCTTCCCTTTTCCCCTGTGTGTCTACTCCCATCCTCTCCCACCCCTGTGCGTCTCCCCCCTCCCCTGTGTCTCTCTACCCCTAACTCCTTTGTGTCACCCCCCCTCCTCTCGCTCCCCTAGGTCTCTCCCCCCTCCTCTTGCTCCCCTGTGTCTCTCCCTCCCTCCTCTCACTCCTTTGTGTCTCCCCTCCCCCTCCTCTCACTCCCCTGTGTCTCTCCCCCCTCCTCTGTGTCTCTCCCCCCTCTCATTCCCCTGTGTCTCTCCACTCTCCTCTGTGTCTCCCCCCCTCCCCTGTGTGTCTACCCCCTCCTCTCCCACCCCTGTGTGTCCCCCCCTCCCCTGTGTCTCTTCCCCCCTCCTCTCCCTGCCCTGTGTTTCTCCCCACTCCTCTCCCTGCCCTGTGTCTCTCCCCCCTCTCCTCTGTGTCTTCCCCTCCTTCCCTGTGTGTCTCCCCTCCTCTTCCTCCTGTGTCTTCAGCGCGCAATGTGCCTGCGCGGGGCGCCACCATGCAATCCGCCTGCGCGGTCCACCACCTCGCAGTGCGTGTGAGCGGCCCATCGCGCAATGCGATTGCGGGGCTAACGCCACGATATGCACATGCGCGGCCCGTTACGCAATGCGCCTGCACGGCTTACGTTGTGCTATGCGCATGCGCGGGCTGTTGCGCAATGCACATGCATGGCTCGCGCCGCGCAATGCACATGCGCAGCCCATTGCGCAATGCACAGTTGTCAGACTGTGATTTGTCGCAAGTGTGATGATGAATCGCAGTTTGACAACTATTATATGTGATATATAAATATATATATATATATATATATATATATATATATATATATATATATACACTGCTCAAAAAAATAAAGGGAACACTAAAATAACACATCCTAGATCTGAATGAATTAAATATTCTTATGAAATACTTTGTTCTTTACATAGTTGAATGTGCTGACAACAAAATCACACAAAAATAAAAAAATGGAAATCACATTTTTCAACCCATGGAGGTCTGGATTTGGAGTCACCCCCATTATGAAAGTGGAAAAACACACTACAGGCTCATCCAACTTTGATGTAATGTCCTTAAAACAAGTCAACATGAGGCTCAGTAGTGTGTATGGCCTCCACGTGCCTGTATGACCTCCCTACAACGCCTGGGCATGCTCCTGATGTGGTGGCGGATGGTCTCCTGAGGGATCTCCTCCAAGACCTGGACTAAAGCATCTGCCAACTCCTGGACAGTCTGTGGTGCAACGTGACGTTGGTGGATGGAGTGAGACATAATGTCCCAGATGTGCTCAATTGGATTCAAGTCTGGGGAACGGGCGCGCCAGTCCATAGCATCAATGCCTTTGTCTTGCAGGAACTGCTGATACACTCCAGCCACATGAGGTCTAGCATTGTCTTGCATTAGGAGGAACCCAGGGCCAACCACACTAGCATATGGTCTCACAAGGGGTCTGAGGATCTCATCTCGGTACCTATTGGCAGTCAGGCTACCTCTGGCGAGCACATGGAGGGCTGTGTGGCCCCCCAAAGAAATGCCACCCCACACCCATACTGATCCACTGCCAAACCAGTCATGCTGGATGATGTTGCAGGCAGCAGAACGTTCTCCACAGCGTCTCCAGACCCTGTCACGTCTGTCACATGTGCTCAGTGTGAACCTGCTTTCATCTGTGAAGAGCACAGGGCGCCAGTGGTAAATTTGCCAATCTTGGTGTTCTCTGGCAAATGCCAAACATACTGCACGGTGTTGGGCTGTAAGCACAACCCCCACCGGTGGATGTCGGGCCCTCATACCACCCTCATGGAGTCTGTTTCTGACCGTTTGAGCAGACACATGCACATTTGTGACCTGCTGGAGGTCATTTTGCAGGGCTCTGGCAGTTCTCTTCCTGTTCCTCCTTGCACAAAGGCGGAGATAGCGGTCCTGATGCTGGGTTGTTGCCCTCATACAGCCTCCTCCACATCTCCTGATGTACTGGCCTGTCTCCTGGTAGCGCCTCCATGCTCTGGACACTACGCTGACAGACACAGCAAACCTTCTTGCCACAGCTCGCATTGATGTGCTATCCTGGATGAGGTGCACTATCTGAGCCACTTGTGTGGGTTGTAGACTCTGTCTCATGCTAGAGTGAAAGCACCACCAGCATTAAAAAGTGACCAAAACATCAGCCAGAAAGCATAGGAACTGAGAAGTGGTCTGTGGTCACCACATGCAGAATCACTCCTTTATTGGGGGTGTCTTGCTAATTGCCCATAATTTCCACCTGTTGTCTATCCCATTTGCACAACAGCATGTGAAATTGATTGTCACTCAGTGTTGCTTCCTAAGTGGACAGTTTGATTTTACAGAAGTGTGATTGACTTGGAGTTACATTGTGTTGTTTAAGTGTTCCCTTTATTTTTTTGAGCAGTGTATATATATATTTTTTTTGCCCACCATATTATATATGATTGTTGTGGTGAACTACCTACTCATAATTTCCACAACACAGGCTGAGATCCCGCTCCATGCTGATGATAGCCAGTAAGCTTGAAACAGCTGTACATGGATTGGATACTCAGCCTGTGTTTATTCCAACCTTGGCTTTGCATTAAAGCTGTGTAATGCAGCATGCATAAGCTTAAAGGAAGCCATGTTTGATGATGGCTACGGAATGAAGAGCGAGGCATTTGTGGCCATATTTGAGTGTCCCAGCTCAACTTCCCAGAATGCAGTGTAATAACTGTTTTTCTCTGAACTCTGAGCTGGAAGCAGGTTTTTTAACTTGCTTTAGACATTCGGATGTGAACACAGATGTACTTTTTATTTACTATATATATATATAAACATAAGTTGGCATATAGACATATATTATACAGTATCTCAAAAAAGTGAGTACACACCTCACATTTTTGTATATATTTTATCATATCTTTTCATGTGATAACACTGAAGAAATGACACTCTGCTACAATGTAAAGTAGTAAGTGTACAGCCTGTATAACAGTGTAAATTTGCTGTCCCCTCAACATAACTCAACATACAGCCATTAATGTCTAAACCGTTGGCAACAAAAGTGAGTAAAAAGTAGTGGAAATGTCCAAATTGGGCCCAAAGTGTCAATATTTTGTGTGGCCACCAGTATTTTACATCACTGTCTTAACCCTCATGGGCATGGAGTTCACTGGAGTCCTTTTCATGGAGCTGGTGTATGTTAGAGACCTTGCACTCCCCCACCTTCCATTTGAGGATGCCCCACAGAGGCTCAATAGGGTTTTGTGAGATACTGTATATATCATATATATAATATAGAAATACATATATATATATTTTTTATTATATTGGGGGGAGGCAGGGTCATTGAGAATTTAAAAGAAGACATTTAAAAATAAGTTTTTGGGGGGCACTGCAGCAATAGGCCGCCCAGAGCAGGGCCCCAGTACATTGCATCAGCGGTACAACTGCCCTGCTACCCCCCAGATTTTTTCGGGCTCCTACGCTCATGTCCACAGGTGTTCATGAAAAATGAATATCTGGTATGATTAATTTGTTGATTGACTACAAGAAGAAAGAAAGAGATGACAGCAAAGAATTGAAAGGTATAGGTTATGAAATGGCTTAGGATTTGAAGAAGACTTGTCAGATGTTAGCAAAATGAAAAGTCAACAGTTTTTTTAGGCAGTGGGATATCTTACATAAGAAGAGAGATATCTGTTTCAGTTCTACCGATCTTAATTCTATTTTAATGAATTATCAGCAACTCTTTTGCACCATTCTGTTATCATTCTAATTTAAAATGAGCCAAACAACGATGTGGTAATAAATGGCTTCATATGATCATTATTCTTCAATAATTGGCATTTATTTTGCATTATCAGTCATATTTTCAAAATAAATGCCACTATTTCCCAATTTCAGGCAGGGTATACATACTTTTGAGAACAACTGTATATCGTTCTTTAGCTGTATTCAGTTTTCTTGTCAGGATATTGTGTATTAAAGTTATCTTTGTCATAAGCAGCTACAGTTTGCAACCTTCCCTCTCAGATTTAGCACAATCTACAAATGAAAAACAGATTATAAGATCTAGTAAACTCATTGCAATACTGTCCTACAAAAAAGCCAGGCCAACATATTCCATCTATCTTCATCTATACAGTAAGACTCAGTTATAAGCAAATCACAAGGTTTCATGGAGAATAAACATCTCCGGATATGTAATTGAGACGGAATTAAATTCTTACTATGAAGGAAACCAATAGGGTTCTTCCATGCATTTAGACTTGTTGTTAAACAGATGTAAAAATATTGCTTTTCATATTGCATTTTAATTTTATGAATAGAAACGGTGGCAAATTCAGCATTAATGGACAAAACAGTGGTGCCCAACAATGGCCAAAGAATGGCTACCATGTTTGTATTTTACTCTATTTATTATAATAGCTTACATTTTGATTAAGATCTCTAATGACAATGATATTTTTACTCATTTATATAAGGAAAAATTAAATTAATTAATTTCTTTATAATTGAAATTCTTTTTTTTATATGCTTAAATTGAATTTCTGAAGTCACTGATTGTCTAAAATAAGATCTTTGTATTTTTTTATCTATATGATAAGAATGTACTTGTGTATTTAATATGATTGTAAACTTTTTCAAAGAAAATAAAGTAAATAAAAAAAATAAAAAAAGAGGAATATATAGAAATTATGTGGCAATAATAATGCTATTTCTCATGTTGTTGTTGTTAAGTCCTTCAGTTGTGACCGGCTCATGTTGACCATACGGACTGCAGCACATCAGGCACATCTGTCTGTGTTTCTGGTTGTGCTTATCCATATGACTTTCTTGGCAAAGATACTGGAGGGGGATCCGTCCATCTTGGGTGACCCTACTTGGTACAGCATCATTAAGGTACACAAGCTCCTTCACAAGGTAGCGATCTAGAAGGGGGCTATTAGTCATACCTCCCTATCTATCTTCGTTTGTTAATGTAATAGCTGTTTCTACAACTTTCTCTCTTATTCGAACCTAGGACAGACACACACACACACCTCACCTCCATTGCTCCTGAACTACATCCACTTGCCCTCCCACCTACCTATCAGCCTTATTAAATTGTGATTTGGCCAATTGAATAGGGCTCTATATAAGCACACAGCATATTTTTTTACAGAAGTTTTTAGCTAGTGATCTTCTATCCAAATGCAAGGTCTTCACTAACTAAAATCTTCTGTAAAAAAAAAATATGCTCTGTGTTTATATAGAGCCCTATTCAATTGGCTGAATCGCAATTTAATAAGGCTGAATATGTTTTGTTCTTTTATATCAGCTGCGTTTCACCCAGCTGCTACAAACACATTATGTTTTTGATTTTATCCTTTTATTTCAGTTTACTTGATGAACAATAATCCTTACATTTGGCATAATCAAACCAAACAAAATATTTTTGAAATAAAACCTAGTGAGCATCCAAATACTATAAAATTAACGCAAAAATATGCATTTTCTGAAATCAAACAAATATTTATGGGTCATAAATAGACTGGAACCAAAATAAGCAACATATTTTCTAAATGCTTAAGTAGTTTTCATGTTTAAAAACATTTAAATGAAGTCATTGCAGATATTGACAAACCATTGCTTTGGTATGGAGGCCTTGGAACTGTAAATTACTGTCTTCAGGGTCAGCGATCCAAGCTAAATCCACTAAAAGGATATACAATAAGCATTTAACTATGAGCAAACATGTTCAACACTGAATAATTAATTTTCATTCGGTGATGAAAATGTTTCCTATTGATTTACAACCCCTTCTGGCTATAAAGCCTTTTGGTGGAAACCTGATTCTTAATTATTGTCATAGGAATGTAAAGCTTGTCAAAAAGCTATTTCCATCACAAAGATTATCCTTAACTGCTTGAAGCGATATTTGTGCTGTGTTTAACAGCTGCTTCATAATTTTTCTATTTAGTTGATCACTTTAATTTAGAATATTTGCTTGACAATATTCATCTTTTTTTTAATTTATAAACGCTGATTCATTGCAACAGTTTATAAAAAGGAACAACAAACAAAATAAGAAGCACAAAAAGTAAATTTGTATTTTTTTTAAGTATGAGGAATTATTAGGAGAAATGGCTAACAAAAAAAAAATACTATAAGAAATTATGTTTTTGTGTGTGCTAATTAATCTGTAACCTTAAAGGCTGCTTAAGTCTGCTGGTTTACACCATGAAATCCAATTAACCCTTATGTCATGGGGCTCATGTAAAGACCCCAGTGGCAACTATCAACAAATCTAGACATACAAATTCTGCAAGGACCTAGAAGCACCTCCATGGCATCTAATATAAACCTACAGTATATGCCATGTTCTGGGTGGACCTCCATGGCATCTAAATATGAGATATATGCCATGGAGACGTCTGTGACGTCTAAATGTAACCCTCCATCCATGGAGGTCCTGTAAGGACTGCCATGGATCCTATCATTAACCCTTGTCATGAAGATCAGTAAAAGGACCCCCATGGCATCTAACAATTAACCCCATACAATGGGGGTCCTTAAAGGTCCAACATGATACTTAAAAATAAACTCCTAGTACCATGCGGCTCCTTAACCTAACCTATGGCTTTTGTAGTGCACTTGCTACACTTTTGTTGTTAAAATAATATTTTTGGCGGCTTCTGATTGACTCAAATATGTGTCACTATTTCAGCCAATCAGTTTGATAAGGTCAGTCAATATGAGCATTCTGATTAGTTCAAATTATTTTCCCATGCTAAAATGTTCAGGGGCTCATACAATTCTCAATTATGACTGGCTGAAATATGATTGACACTAATCAGAAGCTGCCAAAAAATTATATTCAAGCCAAAACAGTGCGGCAGAAATTATTTGTGGAAGTGGAGCTCCTCATAGGAGGAGCTTGTTAGTTTAGTTCATTTTTTTAATATGTAGGATTATTTTTGTGGAGGGCCCTTTCCAGATGAGGATCTTTGGCCTCAATCAAGAAAGAAGAGGACATTCATCTTCAATCAAGTAATATAGCCCATTTTTATAGTTGGTTTGTAAGTTTGCAAGTTTTCAATCTTGTAAGGTGCTTTGGGAAAGCACTTTGTCCTCTAGATTCTAAGCTCAAAGAAAGGGCCCTCAATTATTTTGCAATGAGTTAAAATTGTTTTGCATTGTACTTACCCATGTATAGGTCTATGTTATAATAATAATAATAATAATAATAATAATAATAATAATAATAATTGCATTTATTTTTAATGTAAAAAAAAAATTTGTATTAATCTAATTTTCTTGCAATTTATTTTATTCTTTATTTTATTATGCAGGTACTTGAGTTGCAGACTGGAACACAAGATGGCTGGGCAACTAGGAACTGCTTACCTTTGTATAAAACAAGTAATGGGTGGCTTGGCTTAAGGGTGGCTTGGCATAATAGCACTCCCACCAGAAATAAAGAGGACACACTTTTATACCCTGAAGGGATAATGTTTACTGGCCACACAGAGCTTTTATGACGCACACAGCAAGGCTAACATTAAAAAAGCAGTGCACCTCTGACAAACCCGGTCACATCGATTGCCAACCTTATGTTAACTATTGATGAGTTTAGCTTACATTCGGGTCTGAGAATCAACTGGGACAAGACCGAAGCGTTAGGTGTTGGGATGCAGTTGACGGACATTCAAGTGCTGCAACATCGGTACAGATTTCTTTGGGCGTCAGACGGCATACAATACTTGGGGGTCAGGAGAAGATCTCAGGGATGTATAAAGCAAATTGTTTCGGAAATTGATGGCTGACTTGCAGAAATGGTCTAAATATCATATATCATGGATGGGGCACATCACTACCTTAAAATGAATGTCTTACCTAAAATTCTAAAAATCTAATTAGGACATTGGCCAATCCAGTTGATGCCCGAGATCTAGAAAGAATGCAACACCATATTTTTACATTTATTTGGGCAAATAAACCACCACGCATTGCAAAGCAGATAATGTATAGGCATAGAACCCAAGGAGGTCTTTCCTGCCCCAATCTTAGGCTGTATGTAAGAGCCTCCCAATTGGCCTCGGTACCTAGAGCCCACTCAGTCAAGCACCAACCTACCTGGGTGTTTATAGAGAACCAGTATCTTAAGCCCTATACGTGGGACACTATTATATGGCATCCAAAGTCTAAACAACCTCTTCCTAAGTTTTTCAACCCAAGGATTAAACTTACTCTCTCGACCTGGGCTTGGTCAGCCGGGAGGTATCAACTGTCCTCTCTGCTGTCCCTTCTAACTTCCATTAGATCTTTCCCAAATTTTGAAGAAGTCTTTCACTCAGAGTCCCGACAGTGGTGGACTCTTAACCAACTAGACAGGGTGGATGCCTGGTTTTTCAATTATATAATTTACCCTCACGCTCAACTATGTAATAAGTACAGAATCCCACTTAGAGAAAATTGGAGCTACCTACGTCTTAGGCATTGGCTATCGTCATTAGTACGGAGTTTAGGCCCCCGAAAATCAACCTGGTTTTGAGTGTTGTGTTAGAGCTTACCTCTGACTAGGGGTATACTGGGAGCCTTATACTCTTTTTTAACAAGAGTGATAAAACACTCAAACTTTTGTGCACAAATGGAACAGGTTCTGGGAAAGGGACTCGAGCCGGCTGAGTGGAAAGAGGCCTTTACCAATTTGTCTAGGGGCTCTAGTACATACAACATTCTGGAGGTGTCGCTTAAAGTTCTACATAGGACATACCTCACCCCCTCTAGAATGCATAGTATGAACCCCCAGAACAGCAATAAATGTTATAGGTCGCTGTCAACAGAAAGGAGAGTTTTTGCATATTTGGTGGTCATGTCCAGTTGCTCGGGGCACTTGGGAACGAACAATGGGTCTCGGATAATTCGCCCCTCAATTGAAAACTGCCTTTTAGGTATACATATAGACTCCTTAACTACAACTCAAAATAAATTATTGCAATTTATTAATCTAGGAGTTAAACAGCATATAGCTAGAAACAGGCATTCTCATTTCTCTTTGTAGAAATACAATATCACAGTTTTGACAAAAAGTTTCTGTAGAGAGATTAAAATGTGAATATAGATGTTATTTGTTGAAATCTCTGACTCTAGTCTATATAGATTTACACTCCTCAATGTATATTGTGAATCCAAGTACAAGTTGGATTATAGCAGTTACATTATAGTTGAAGACCACAAGACTCAATAACCCTGTTGATGCATGTTTTATGTGAATTTATTCAGAAGAAGACAAAAAACACTGTCAGTTACCTAATTTGGAAACCAAATAACTTGTTTCCTGATTGCCAAAATGGCCAATAATATAATTCTATGAAAAAGCAAATTATATTATTTAAAGTTTTATTACCCGTATTGGTCCGAATATAAGCCGCACCCGTAAAGTTCAAGGGGAAAAAATAGAAAAAAGTTAGTACTCAAATATAAGCCGCACCTGTAAAATTGGAGAGAAAAAGACTCTCCAAGTGATCAGCCATTGCAAGAAACAGGCTTTCTAATTAGCACTGTAGCTTTTTTTGCAGGTTACAGGCTTTACAGGATGTTAGAATCACTAAAACCGTATATCGCTATTCAATACCGCAGTCTAAAGCACGAAAATCGGCACCCTTAACTCGCAATCGTGCAAGTCGGCAGTAATTTTGCCTTCGCAAATAGAAGCAGCACACGTAACAAGCAAAGTTCGCAAATCGGCAATGATTTTTTTTTACAGTCGCGAATATAAGCCGCACCCGTAACTCGCAAGCTCAAAAATCGGAAAAAAGGTGCAGCTTATATTCGGACCAATACGGTACATATTAATTTCAACAGATTTCAATACATGTTTGTATTTATATTAAAGGTAGTTATTTCTGACTTCCTCTGGTCAAGCACTACTGATGCAATTGATTAGGGTAGTCTGTTGATGAACAATTTAAGATAACAATCTGAAAAGGCACAGGGAAAGCCTTAGTCGTACATTAAATAAACAACCAAATCAACATATAGTTCAGAACTATTAAAAGAGAAATTTATAGAATATAAGATTTTATACACAGCTATATGAGGTACTTAGATTATAAATAGAGCTGATGATTAAAAATAGAAGAGAATAGAGAATTGTTTGGATATTACAACAAGATCTGACAACCTACGGCAGAATGTACAAGGAATATAGGAGGATGAGCTAAGATTTATGCATTACAGTTTACTCTCTAGTGTATCCAGTGTACGTCTCAGAAGATGGATCATTATATACATGATGTGTGCATCACAAATGTTGATTTACAAAAAGTTGATAATGAGACATTGGATTTGTTATATCACTGTATCTTTGATGGAAATTAGGTCTGAAACACATAAATATTTAATTTGTGATCAATGCAATGCTACAGAAACTAAAAACATTCAAACAGTTGAGACCATATCTGATGATATATTAAAGGTTGCTTATTCAAATTGTATAATTATTTGAAAAGGCTGCATTTATGGCAAAAATGTGGTGGAGATGAAAAGGCGTATAATGAAGACAATAGAATCAAGGCAGACACTTTTATAAGACTGCATTGTAGCATGGTACTGATTGTTAAAGGTATATCTAAGTTTCCCTGTTTGTATCTTTCTCTAATCTAACACATGCTTATATCAAACACACATTACATGGAGTCATTCTATACACATACAGATTAATTGTATTTAAAAATAAAACTTGTTTTCCACACCCCCAGAGCTGCTTACATAGGAATCTGATACCTACCAATAGAAACAATGCATTTAGGTACGCATTTTAACCATTTAATAACCGTTCAAACCAGCAGCTCAATGCAAAAATCTACTCAGCAAATGTCTGACTCCTCCTTTCTTCCTGTTCCAGAGTGAAAGCAGGACTACATATCCCATGATTCTTTGGCATACATACCAGCTTTACAGATGGATACAATGCATTTTTAAGCCCCATTTTTAAGCCACAATGCACAACTTTTGTGATTTTATTTTAAATACTAGAAAATAACAATACCAGTTATTATTTATCACAAAATAACTTATAATATAATAATAATAATAACTACTATTATAATATTCATTAATAAAATATGAAGTGTGCAACGTTTGTATTCCTTGTCAGTTTTCAAAAGACGTCTAAACATAATATAGAACAATTGTCTTAACCAAAAAAATATTAATATTGGTTTGCTGTTTTTATATGAATAGAATACATGTTTATACATAGCCTAAATAAACTCAAGAAAAATTACTGGTTCATGTAAGGATGTAAATCAATCTAAACTTAATTTGAGATATTTCATTTAGACTTTGTGTTTGAACCAGTGATCTGTAGAAAATCTTGTTTGTGCAATGGCAGAAACTGAGGTTAATGGATGTTGAATGGCAGATTAGGTGAATGGATCAACTACTTTAACTTTTACCTGAAAACTGACTAACAAGCAATAAGATAAAACAATTGAAAGGATATTGTGCATGCTAATTAACACAACTCAGTATATTAAATAATTAACTGGATAACAATGTCTGCTATGTTATATTAATTTATAATGCACATATAAAATGATTTGAACGGATACATTGGAAGGATGAACATAATTTTAGGAGTGAGTTAAATTTTTTAGGGGCCACTGAGTATATTCATAGAGATTCTTTGCAGTTCTAGAAATATTTAGGAAACCAACGTAACATTCTATGGGCCTCTTTCTATTAATGGCTGCAGGAGCTGCGTGGTCGCAAGGGATGGCCACACGCTACTTCCCTATTCTATTCCCTTGCGGCCGAGGGCTCCTGCTGGCTTGCGGCCAGTGCCCTGTTATGCCTTGCGGCTATCCCCGCTGCAGGGAAAGCCTTTGATCCCAAGAGATTCGGCCGCATGGAAGTACCCGACCCTATTCAAATGCTCCGGCCAGCCCTCCGCCAAACCGGCAAAACGTCCCAAAAGGGCCGCAGCTTACTCCCACCCTGGAGCCGTTGCAAGGGCTGTGAAGCCTTTGCGGCTGCTCCAATTATTAACCCCTGCAGTGTCACTACAGTGTCCCTACATCACCCCTATAAAGCAAGGGTCCCATAACGGGAGCCATGCAGGGTGCATACATTAACCCTATAATTCAGGGGTCCTATTGGGACCCCTGCAATGTGCACCTAATAACTCTTGCTGCAGGGGTCCGATTGGGACCCCTGCAGGCTCCCCACATTAAACCCTTGCTGCAGAGGTCCCACTAGTGACCCCTGCACGCTCCCCGCATTAACTCCTTCCCTTGCTACAGAGAGTTTCGATCATCACCGATCGTGACCCCCCGCAGCATCTACGGAATTTCAAATTTCCCGCTGCGGGCTTGAAGTCAAAATTCAAGCCCGGGTAATTGCGGGGTTTGAATTTTCTGTCCTTAAAGGGCCCGCGGCACACTAATGGTTAACACCAAGCCAAGGGGTACTATAAGTACCTCCCCCCCCCCGACACCTACAATTAACCCCATCACTCATGGGGGTCAATATAGACCACCATGAGCCTAAAATGTACCACCTCAGTCCAATCGGGGTCTACATAGACCCCTATAGGACACTATTAACCCCTCGGTTAACCCTTCAAGTGGCATGGCGGTCCTCAAGGACCCTCATGACAAAGTCTAAACACTACACTACACTATTAACCCTAACTATACTCCATTAATTCCTTAACCCTAACTATACCCTATTTAACCCTAAATGTACCTATCTAACCTAGGTGGGCCTATCTAACCCTAACTGAGCCTATTTAACCCCTTCTAGCCCTATTTAACCCCATCACTTATGGGGATCTATACAGACCCCCAAAAGCCTCCATCTAACCCCATCACTTATGGGGGTCTATACAGAGAGACCCCCAAAAGTGATGGGGTTAGATGTAGGCTTATGGAGGTCTGTATAGACCCCCATAAATGATGGGGTTAGATGGAGGCTTATGGCGGTCTGTATAGACCCCCATAAGTGATGGGATTAAATAGGGCTAGAAGGGGTTAAATAGGCCTAGTTAGGTTTAAATAGCCCTAGATGGGTTAGATAGGCACAGTTAGGATTAGATAGGTACAGTTAGGGTTAAATAGGGTTTAGTATGGGTTAATCAGGTATAATTAGGGTTAAGGGGTTAATGAAGTATAGTTACGGTTAATAGTGTAGTGTAGTGCTTAGACTTTGTCATGAGGGTTCAGGAGGACCCTTGGGGTACTTATGGGGTTTACCTAGTAGTTAATTGTGTCCTTTAGGGGTTTATGGGTCTCATGGGGGTCTATATTACCCCCATGATTGCTGGGGTTAATTTTAGGTACCCCCGCAGCAGGGGTTAATTCTTTATTTCTTGCGGCTTATTTAAGGACCTTTAAGGACCTTTCAGGACCGGTTCTGGTGGGAAATTTGAATTGTTAATGCAGCAAGGGTCATTGGGACCCCCACTGCAAGGGTTAAAGTGGGCCCCCTCTGGGGGTCCCAATGGAGACCCCACAGCATGGGGGGGTTAATGTTAGTTGCAGCAGGGGAGGGGGGTAGTGTGCCTCGGTCCCATTAAGGAGCTGCAACGGGAGATTTGAATCCAAGCCCGTACTTTGACGGGTTGGAATATCTTTAGGGGTTAATTGATATTCAATGCAGCACTGTACAGAGCTGTAATTGATAAGGGACACATTGGGGGACATGAGGATGACATGTAGTACATTGGCTAGCTGGCACATCACCGCTAGCCAATACTGTCATTTGTGGCTACAAGGCCGCCGGCTTGGAGAACGGGTTACGGTCTTGGCGGTCATCCAAGTCCGTAGTCCCGGACTTGGATAACCTCCAAGGCAGCAACTCAATCTCCAAGCACGGCAGACTGCGGCCACAAATGACAGTATTGGCTAGCGACGATGTGCCAGCTACCCAATGTACTACATGTCATCCTCATGTCCTCCAATGTCTCCCCTATCAGTGCTGCATTGAATTTATTTCCACTTTTTTGTTTGGCGGGCTTGCACTCTGAGCTAATGCCCACGATCAGGTCCAAGCCCGCCAAAGCTAACAGCCGATTGCATGGCTTGTGATCGGCCGTAGGAAGTGTGCTTCGGCCCCTTTCATTTGAATAGCAACATAGACGTAGTGCTACGAGCCTCAGCACCCTCGTAGTGAATCGCAGCTTTGCGGCCATTAATAGAATGAGGCCCTATGAGACTAGACTTCCAGGATTTAAACATTTCTGCATTAGAGGAATATATTGAATTATCCAATAACTATTTTATTGATTATGGTCAATTATTTTATTGATTATGGCTTTGGGAAAAAGCACTTTCTACAAAGATTCTAAGCTCAAAACAGGGCCCTCCACTTTTTGCAGTTTGTTAAAATGTATATTTTTCCTTGTTCATTTCCTCTGTATAGCGCTACGGAATATGTTGGCGCGTTACAAACAAAAGTAATAATAATAATAATAATAAGTATGTTTTATTAGATTGCTTTGTATCAAGTGCGGTGTGATTTGTAACACATAGAGCCATCCAATAAATAATATGACTTGTGATGGCAATACAGTGATCTTCTACTGTAAATAATTTAAGTTGAAAAAAAAAATATATTACTAGGTGAAGTGATCAGAACATCTCTGCCTATAGATGTCAACTTATGCCAACAGGATTCCCCATAATTCAGATGTTAATCAATGGATACCATCAGACTGCAGTATACGCTCAGCTCATCTATTTTTTCTGCAGTTCAATGCCCCAATGGTCTGGCATTACTGATGGATACCCACCTAATCCTACAGAAAATCAAAGCTTGATGGCAGTCTGTCCATGAATGAGCAAAATAACTGATATTTAGTGGAGAACCATTGATAGCACCAAAAACCCAGTTTTAGGGTTACAGCTAATTAGAAAAATATTTCATATGTGGGAAACTAAACCAACCAACATTTCACAGGTATATGAACTAAAATGTTACACATTAATGCATTTTTTCCAGATAGTTTTATGTTTAAAATAGCAACCATACTAAGCAGTATGGTTGTAATGAAGCTCCATAACTCTTAAGCTAATACAGTAGACTCTCAGTTATCCGGCACCTACGAGGTTGTAGATGACAGATAAATGTAGTTTCTGGTTGCTTGAGAGTGGCTATTACAAAAAGCCTAGATTAGGACTATTCTAGCAGCAGCAGCTTTCGCTCCTCACTTACACACAGGTACGTCCGGGGGTGCGGTGCTGACCCCAGGCAATGTAACCCCAACACTGCACTGGCTCAGTCACTCATGTCCGTCTGCTTCCAGTTGCAGAAACGTACAGTGGATGCAATCTAGGTGCCTGTAAGCATTTTGTGGCACAACAACCTGGCTCCTGGCATTTGTTGAGCTCTGTAAAATGTAATTTTTATTTAAAGTACAGTGTGCCATTTTTTTCAGGCTGTTTGAAAGTTCTGGTTGCTTGAGTTCTGGTTAACTGAGAGTCTACTGTATTTATTAACTATTTATCAATGTATAAAAACAATAAAAAATTTAAAGACTGTATTAAATTTAAAGTACATACATATCATATTTAACATGAATTCAGCAAAATACTCTTCTTTGATACATTTTTATTGCACTTGATATGTAGCTTTGCTTGTTCCACTGGTCACCTTTCCTACCTTATTTACAGCAGACTACATTTTTTGGGATCAGAAAAAAATATCTTTCCTTGCACAAATAAAAAATGTATGCTAGTTTTCTAGCTATCATTGAATTCTTATGTTTTCTGCGTATGTGTACATTACTGGACCGCATTTATTTTTTAATAATATGGAGAGCTTTTTATGTGAGATATTCTTTTTTATCATATATGATAAAATGGATAAACTCTTGTTCAAAGCGTAATCAATAGCATAAAATCAAAAGCACAAGGTAATAAATGAAAAAAGAAACACAATAATATTGTTTCAATATATCATATAATCCAAAACACTTACGTGTTTCACACACAACAATAAACATGCAACTTTTCTCCTTTATGACATCTGGTTTATTTTACTCACTTGCAGCTTTCTAGATTTTCCAAAGGACCTCGACAATATTTGTATAAGTGTGTATGTATATTTACTGCCACTAGTCTCATGTGTGCATAGTTTCCCACGGTACAGCATGTGCAGACACTTTATAAATTAGAAGTTAATAAAAATCACATGCTGCAATAATGTGTATGTTATAAGATATAATATTAACAAAAATAACTGTTATGGGGAAAATCACTATGTGTTGTACAGTATATTCTCATTCATGACTTCTGTGGGGCATGAAGATTAATGGTGACTGCTTAACCTCAGCTTCACATTGTTAAAGGTCCCATTAAAATTATATCCACACTAACGACCAATAAATGAGCATACAGCACAACAGATTTCAAAAGCAAATCAAAACACTCAACCTCACTACCAGGAGGCATATCAATAAACACTAAAATACCCATGCACCAACATTAAAACACAGACTATCCCAGAATTATACTTATAAACCACTTGCATCTATTTATATGATCTCTTAGATTACCAAATACTTTTTGCTCTTATATTTTATTGTTAAAAATGGAAAAAAAAACTTTGTTTGAAGTTAAATCCTGCTCATTTGAAAATGAATGGGTTAAAAAATATACATATTTATATCTCATAAACATTGGCTCTTCAGCAACAAGCCCCCCCCCCCCCCCCCCCCACTTCATACCACCAGATATAGCTGACATATAGCATTTGTGGGAGTCTAAAAGTCATCTTAATAAACAGACGGGCCTTGGTGCACTTTTCCTTCGACACAACACTTATGCTATGAGTTGGAAGTGGACAAGATAGAGAACATCCAACTAAACCACCCATTAGGTTCTACCCACAATCACCACTGAATGGGGTCAATGGAGGTATATGACCACTAGCCCCCATGTCTTGTATCTAAGGATGAGGCCCATAAGCTAAACACTGAAAAATGGAGTGTGTTTACTATGCCAAGGCACCCAAACTCCTCCTAAAATTGCTTTGTCTGCAGTAACTGAAGATGTTCTATACTGCAGGACACCAGTGAATATAACATCTGGATGATTATGGTCACCCCATTTTGACTCTTATATACTACAAAGAATGATAAAAGAAGTAAACTGGCACAGATTGGAATCCTAGTTATATTCTGATTAATATCTTATAGGAGTAATAAAACATAAAAGATCCAAGTTTCATCTTTTTAAACTTCACTATGTGTGCACTTTCATTTAAGAGAAATGCAAGTTTAGATACAAATTCCCCTTTAATTTTGAGTCCATACAAAATAAGTACCTTATGATTTTTTTTTAATTCTACAGCAAATTCTTACCTTAAAGCAGATAAACCTGGCCTACTTTTAAACATTTTATCTTATTAATGGTACTAGCAAACTGTTATGATAAGTTAGTCATGCATATCTTCAGAGATACCTAGAATGTCTGAATTAATTGTAGCCTAAAGGTTTAGACTTGAACATTGTATTGTCGTGTGATCTTAAAGGAGTGGTTAAATAAATCACTATAATTATAGGATGTGATCTTCATTAAATTCCATATCAAGACTATTTTAAGTCACATTTCAGAAAGATTATCATATCTGACAACACTATTTAAGGTTTAAGTGAGATGTTTAACTGGCAGAGTCAAATCATATTTTGCGCTCATTACTCAATATGAGTTGGATGGTTTAAGTGGAATCTGCTGCACACGTTTAAATGTCAATTCAAATAAACTCACTGAAGAGAAGAGTCACCACAACAGAGAAAGGAAACTTAGTCACATAACAATAAAAATATTGAACATCTACTTAGTCATAAAGTTATTTTCAGTAATTATTTACTCATTTAATGATCTAATCTTTTTTTTAAATTGTGAAATATTTCTTAAACATCTGCCATACAAAGATAGCTCGATTGATTGAACAGTAAACATATAGTAATACAAAGTGCGAAGAAGGTAATTTAAATGTTGTTTGTTTTATAGTAACTAATACATCCTGTGACGAAAAACAATGCACTATATAGCAGGATATTTAGTTTCACGTGTATAAATTAAACATGTGTCTGTGTGTATTGTGTATATATTTGTATTATATAAATATATATATATATATATATATATATATATATATATTTATATATATACAGTTGGGGGGGGGGTATTTGTTCCCCTGCTGATTTTGAACGTTTGTCCACTGACAAAGAAATGATCAGTCTATAATTTTAATGGTCGGTATATTTTAACAGTGAATAACAAAAAAACTAACAAGAAAAACACATGTCAAAAAAGTAAAAATTGATTTGCAGGTCAATGAGGGAAATAAGTATTTGACCTCTTCTTCTTAGTACTTGGTGGCAAAAAACCCTTTTGGCAAGGTCAGCGCCTCACAAGCGGTTACAGACGCCCACAGAAACGGGAGTTTGACAAAAAACACAAAAGACGCAATGACTAAATACGGACTTACACAAAAAAATACGAGCTGCAAAAAAAAAAAAGGCTGCCGAAAAAAAACACAAACGAGGCTACACGACCCCTAAAGCCGAAAAACACTGCCAAGCACATACAACTTTTACAAAAAACCCATACGACCTACAACATACACCATTAGCAAGGACGCTAAATCATCCACACCTGCGTACCACATACATATTCCCCGCCATTTTACAACACTAACTTACAGAATGCGGAAGTACCCAGTTACACAAATGGCTTCCCCACACTGCACACATTGCTGACTGTTACACCTCAGCTCAAGAACAGTGCAAATCTACATTGTATGCTGCAGGAATATCAAAACAGATTGTTAGCTCCTCAGCACATTCCTTGCTGCATATATTAATTACAAATAGGTAAAGTATATTAATTTATGATTTCATTAATTAATTAATTAGCATAAAATTTAATATATATGCAGAAAAACAAAAAAAACAAACACTACATCGCAAAAAACCACAAACACCTTCAACGCACGCCTCACAAGGAGCGCCTACTACTAAGCGCCAAAAGGAGATCAACGCAGACCTTACAATAAGCATAAAAGTGCCTATAATAACAAAAAATACACCAACCCAATGAGCGCCGAATGTGGCAAACAGAATTACCTGCCTTACAATTTTATTGCCATAATTTTTTGACGGGCAAGTCACTAGTATATATATATATATATATATATATATATATATATGCCATAAGCTACACACTCATTTGCGGGCCAAATATTATATAGTTATATTGATTAATTGATTAATCCTCCACCACGCATTCATCAGCAGCTGTCGGATGCACTGCAGTCTGCATGGCTTCAGATACCCTTGCCAACCTTCCAGCTTCTTATTGACTCACTACCATACACTGAGGTTATTTGGGATATTAGCTGGTGGTCATAATAATGTGACTTGGCTGTATATATATATATATATATATATATATATATGCCAAATAACCTCTGTGTGCAGCTCGGACAGCAGCTAGAAGGCGTAGTAGTGATTCAATAAGATGCTGGGAAGGGTATCTGGAGCCATGCAGACTTCAGTGCATCTGACAGCAGCTTAATACTGTGTAGTGGAGGATCCATACGGCGAACATGGCGATTGAGGTGGTCACACAGGTGCTCAATGGGGTTCAAGTCAGTGGAATTTGGAGGCCAGGGAAGCACTTTGAATTCTTTGTTGTGCTCCCACTCCCGGACAATTCTGGCCATATGACATGTTGCAAGATCGCATCCGCTCCAGGAAGACAATCAACATGTATGGGTGTATTGATCTGCAAGGATAGATAGATAACTCAATTGGTTAAGAGTGCCTTCCAGAAGTATGAATAGATCCAGACATTTCCAAGAAAACATTCCCTAGACCATAACGCTGCTGCCACCAGCTTGTGTTCTTCCAACAATGGTTGCAGCATGTTTGTTCTCTGAGATTTCGCATGAGACACATCAACGTCTGTCCAGTTAATGGAGCAGAAAACATGACTCCTCAGAGAAGGCAACCCTTTGTCAATCAAAAGAGGTATAATATTGGTAGTGCTGTGCACATTAAAGTTGTTTCTAAAGAAGACCTCTTATCAGCATGGGGACAGTGACCAGCCATTTGCTTCGGAGTACCATACACAACAGGGTTGGTAATTTTACTATACCATCTAAATCCCCTCCCCATCTATATATATATATATATATATATATATATATATATATATATATATATATATATACCCCTACACATCACAGGGAAGGGGTTAGAAGTAAAAAAATCCCCCCATGCTATCTTCCCACACCCCCAAGGATTCCCTCCTCCGCTCACAGCAATCGCTACATTAAACTATAACCATGGGGGTCTATTTAGACCCCCATGGCACCTAATGATTAACTCTGTTCCATGGAGGTCCTTAAAGAACCTTGTGGCACCTAACACTTAAGTAATACCGCGCAGATCTCTAACGAACCCCATGCCATGGGGCCCTGCAAGGATCCCAGTAACACCTAACTCTAAATCTAGCTATGGATGCCCTGGGAGGACACTAATGTAGTATCTACATGCCATGGAGGTCATAGAAGGACATTACACATAGTATACGCAGGATTTAGGAGGAAAATAAGCCTGGTTTTACACACATTAAGTAACTTTTGTGAAGCACATGTAGAACCGTTTGGGATGGCTTGGAGGGAAATATGAATGTGACGGCTAGCTCTAACTTGGCAACACAGCACATTTTACTCTTTTCAGCTCTAACTTCATGTAGCGCCAACATTTTTAACTATTGGGATAGATAGGTTGTTATGTTACTTGTAAAGATGAACCATAAATGCCTGAGTGAAAGATTGGAATGGAACCCTAAGTATGATGTCTTTGTAGAGGATTAAATAACAGTTAACCTGTTTTTTTTACATGTGTGTAGAAGTGGCTGTAACAAGAAATAAGGTTAGAAGATGGCTGGAAAAGGAAATGAGGTCAGAAGTCAGAGGTCAGCAAAGAGCATGAAAAGGGAGTGCTCCATCACTCTGTTTGAAGAGTATGGAAAGATTCTGTGTGGGCCTGATATTAATAAAAAAATGGTTTGGAGATGGTCACTATGCAGACATAAACTGTTTTTCTAATGCTGAGTGTATGTAAAAATTCTTATGAGGGACTGGTATTGATACTGAAATGGTTTAGATCTGGTGGGGAATGATCTTCTTCTCGTGTCTGTATACAACTATTCCAGGGGGCTTGATACTGAAATGGTTTCAAGATGATTGCTATGAGGACAGATTAGTGGAATGGTTCTGTAATTATGACTGACTGTAATGACTCTATGAGGACCTGATGCAGAAATAATGTGAAGGAAATTTCTATGGAATCATTTTTGGGAGAGAGTTTATGCCACATGGGGTTGTACATGATGATTTTCATTTGAGAAGATTGCTATGAAATTTGAAGGTCTATGGTGGAGAGAACAACAAATTAGTAAATCCCTCTATTATTAATGGATTTCAGTAACATTCCAAAATCATGCAGTGACCAATAGCAGACAAGATAAGATTAAAAAGTAACTTTTATTAAATGATAGTAAAATATAGTATACTGTCAAAGAGTGTAAATAGTGATGTCGCGAACATAAAATTTTCGGTTCGCGAACCACGGATGCGAATTTCATCAAATGTTCGCTAACGGGTGAACCGGGCAAAACGCCATAGACTTCAATGGGCAGGCGATTTTCAAAACCCACAGGGACTCGTTCTGGCCACAATAGTGATGGGAAAGTTGTTTCAAGGGGACTAACACCTGGACTGTGGCATGCCAGAGGGGGATCCATGGCAAAACTCCCACGTAAAATTACATAGTTGAGGCAGAGTCTGGTTTTAAGCCATAAAGGGCTTAAATCACCTAACATTCCTTGTTTGGAATAACATGCTTTAAAACATCAGGTATGATGTTGTATCGATCAGGTAGTAACAGACCGATCTCCCCGTTTAATGCACCGTAAACAACCGCAAATAGTCCCTTTGCACAACCTCAAACTCCCCAATTGCACAAGGTTGGATACCAAGCTAGCCATGTCCCGTTCCTAGTCCTCACTGATGTCATTGAAGGTCTCTTCCTCCACCCATCCACCAAGGGTCCCCGAAAGGTGACAACAAGCCCCCTGGGACGCCTGCTGTGTTTGGTCTTCCACCTCCTCAAAGCCACCTTCCTCCTCTGACTCCTCTTCTTCAGACTCCTCTCTCTGCGTTGCCTCTGTCTGCGTTATTATAAGGTGTGTACTGTTAAGTAGTACTATTCTTATCGGTTTAATCCCTGTTACGTCACCTATCAGGGGACGTGTATATGGCATGGATTTTTGGAAGCGGGAGATGGAAAAAGATGCTTGGTCGGTCCTCCCACTTCAAATTTGGCGCACTGCGCGTGCAATCTAAGGTGCCACCAGATAGGAGTGGTGTGTTCAGTTGTGCTATTTATTCCTATCGGATTCAATAAAGTCAATAAACCTGGCCCATTACTAGCCAGAAAACTACAAACCAAAACAACACAAAATAGGATACTTCAAATTAAGACCTCGAAGGGAGAAAAAAACAACGAACCCAAATAAGATCCTGAAGATTTTTAAATTTTTTTACAATACCCTTTATACGGCAACAAAACACATAGATCTACACAAAATGAGGGGATTTCTTAATTCCTGTGATCTCCCCTTAATAGAAGAAAATGACTTAGAGACTTTAAATGCCAAAGTGACCCTAGAGGAAGTGAGAAAAGCAGTCCAGAACCTTGTAAGTCACCAGGCCCAGACGGGTACACCAATTTATGTTAATAAAAATTTATAGACATATTAGGCCCACACTTGGTCACTCTAACAGAGTTCTAGAAGGCAAGCAAACACCAGCAGAGCTGAACAGGGCAGATATCGCTCTATTCCCTAAGGAGGGTCGAGATGCCCTAGAACCAAAAAACTACAGGCCAATATCATTACTAAACTGTGATACAAAGATCCTGTCAAAAATAATAGCGGATAGAATGTCATCCTTCTTGCCTAAGTTAATACATAATGACCAAGTAGGCTTTGTCTCCCACAGGCAAGCGGGAGACAACATTAGAAAAGTCATGAACCTACTGTACCACACCAAAGCCTCTAAAATTCAAGCCTGTCTTATGGCTTTTGACATTGAAAGGGCGTTTGATTCCCTGGAGTGGATTTACCTATACGCCACGCTTAAAAAAATTTGGTATTAAAGGCCATTTCATAAATCTCATACACTCATTATACAAATCATCCAGGGCAAGGTTACAGATTCTGTGAGATGAGAGATCCTTAATTAAAATAGAAAGAGGAACAAGACAGGGGTGCCCCCTTTCTCCCCTTCTATTCACAATAGCAATAGAACCCCTGGCTCGGACAATTAGGGCCAACGCTAAAATAGGCCATCACCATTTCAAAACTTGTCTATTTGCAGACGACCTGCTGTGTATGCTCTCAAACTCTACCCAATCGGTCCAAGAGTTGATTCGAATTATGGAGGAGTTTGGTCAGTTTTCTGGCCTTAAACTGAACATAGAGAAGACAGAAGCACTAGCGATTGACTTAACAGCAGTAGAGAAGCAGGGTCTCCAAGAGAAGTTAAATATTAAGTGGGATAAGAACCACATAAACTACCTGGGAATCTGACTAACCCCTAAGCTAGAGGACTTGTACAAAGCCAACCTCTCCAAACTTTATAAAACAATAATTAATGACCTGAGTAAATGGACAAAGTATAGGTTATCATGGCTTGGGAGAATAAATATGATAAAAATGAATGTCCTTCCTAGGTTGCTCTACATATTTCGAACACTCCCGATCCCGATTAAATAAAAAGAATTAGAAAATATTCAAAGGAAAATATTTCAGTTTATCTGGAACCACTCTCCCTCACGCATCACAAAGAAAATTATGTACCTTCATAAGTCAGAGGGGAGACTATCGTGTCCAAACTTAAAATATTACCACAAGGTAGCTCAGTTATCTTTCCTCCCAATAGCACATTCTATAGGGCATCAACCGGCCTGGGTGTATTTAGAGAACCACACTTTAAGGCCCTTAACCTGGGACAAGGTGGCTTGGCTATCAGAATTGCCTCAGAGCCTTAAAAACTCGGCAAACCCCCTAATCAGACACTCACTATCATACTGGAAATGGGCCAAGAAACACAGGGGTTTGTTCCCTGGATCCACCCACATGACACCAATTCTTGACCACACTCAGGCCCCGAAACACATGAGCACAACATCACAACACTGGTGGAGGTCAAGGAAACTAGATAGACTGGGAGACTGGTTAGTAAAGGGCCAGATACTCACCTATGAGAAAGTGAGGGACAAGCATGAGCTACCGCTGTCAGAACATTACAATTACTGTACGCTGAGGCATTTCACACACTCCCTGACCCAGACACAGGGGACACCGGTCTTAAATTGGTTCTCCAAAATTTGTAAAGATAAACCTCTATCAAGGGGGATCATTGGGTCGCTTTACAAATATAAAACATTTGTTGTTGGGTATTGTTTATACTTGTACCTAACCCCTGTATTGCGCTGCGGAATATGTTGGCGCGTTATAAATAAAGGATCACATATATAGTTGTGAGCGTACGAGTCGTTGCTAACGCTGCGGGCTCGCGTAGCGAGTCACGGGCCTCGCGTAGCGAGGGCCGCGGCTCGCGCAGAGAGAAGCGGGCCTCGCAAAGCGAGGGCCGCGGCTCGCGTAGCGAGCCCGCGGCCCTCGCAAAGCGAGGGCACTGTGCCAGGTTCTCAGTTGCTGGCTTGGAGCGCCGCAGGCGCTCCATGCCAGCACCTGAGGACCTCGCAAAGCGAGGTCTTCAGTTGCAGCAACTGCGACCCTTGCAAAAAAAAGTTTACGTCGCAACACATTACGACACTCGCAAACAACATACGACACACGTTCACACACATTACGACACTCGCAAACAACATACGACACACGTTCACACACATTACGACACTCGCAAACAACATACGACACACGTTCACACACATTACGGCCTCGCAACACTCGGACGCAACTCGCGAACATTACAAAATTACAAACACAATACATACACACAGCACATACATAAAAACCTTACCTACAAAAACAGGAAGCACCCAGGACCTCAAAAATGCAACTTACAACTTAATTGCACTCAAAATAAAAGAGTTTAGACAATAAATAGTTTGTTAAGCGACACAAAAAATGGCCGACGAATAAAACGAAAATGAGGCTACACACGCAAACACCATACGAGACACGTTACCACACATTACGACTTCGCAAACATCGGACGCAACACGCCGACATACAAACATTTAAAACTTAACAAAGACACACAACAAACACATAAAAAGCTTACCTACAGCAAGAGGAACCAGCCAGCACCTCAAAAAAACAAGTTACACCTACATTTAAATCAAAATAAAACACTTTAGACACTAATACCATCGCTAAGCGAGAGAAAAAATGGCCGACGAACAAAACGAAAACGAGGCTTCAGACGTAACTATACTACACTTACTCGCAATAATGAAACACATACTATGCGGAACGTATCACAATCATATTAAACACCATTTTGAACAGTAATACGCAGAAAATGGCGGATGGAACGCAAATTGTAAGCTGGAACGCAAATAGCGCATGCGTATTGCGTTCTAACGGTCTCACTTTCCAGAACTTTCTACAAGTTTATAAATACTGCCTATTTCACACACAAAAATACATTTCTCCTCAGGTGATGAACGGAGTGACTTCTGAGATAACTGCTGCTTTTACTTCAGAAGACAATTCTTTCCTAATTTACTACTTTACATTGTGCAAATTACAACTGAGAGGTAAGCTATAATATATTACATTTTATTATCAGGACAGGTCAAACAAATAAAAAAATAAACTAGGATTTATGTAGTCATCATGTATGGCACATTTATGTGTATAGGCTCCAAAAAAAATACGGTTCATTTAACAAAACAACAAAAAAACATAATTCAATATTAAACAGAGGTTTATGTATACTGACATGTGACACGCACATATATGTCTATAATGTATAGTGACATCTGACATGCACATATATGTCTATAATTTATAGTGACATCTGACACGCACATATATGTCTATAATGTATAGTGACATCTCACACGCACATTTCTGTGTATTGCCCCTTCATAGTGACATGTGACACGCACGTATATGTGTATAATGTATAGTGACATGTGACACGCACATTTATGTGTATTGCTAATGCAACAAAATTAGCTTAAAACAAAATCAGTAAACAACTACATTTAAATGACATTATATGTCATGTATACTGATATGTCACACGCACATATATGTATATCATCTATAGTTACATCTCACACACAGACATTTATGTGTGTTGGAAAAAAAAAATATAAGGTTAATTTAACCATTTAAATATGAGTCATGTATACTGATATGTCACACGTACACAAAATAATTACATTAAACTATGGAATGTGCTTCATGTATGTGACATATGTGTGTAGCCCCCAACAAAAAATAAGGTTAATTGAAAAAAATTACACAACTATATTTAAATTACATTCCTTTACTGCAATTCAATAGATCATATAAAGCTAAATCGTTTTATTTCTTTGAATATTCAAACAGACTCTGCATCAATAGCGTCTCTCAACAATTTGCACTGTGAAGCACAATCCCTTTTAAAGAACACCAACAAAGAAGAAGAGGTAAGATACAACAAGACATTACATGCTCAAAAGGCCATGCTTTGCTAGATGAAAAATTATAAATATACAAATAACTATTTCACTTTCTTTTTCAAACAGACACTACAAGAAGACCGGCGGATTAAGATTGGCAGGAGGGGACCGTCTGTCATTCAAAACTTCAAGCAAGGTAAAGTATTAAGTATAAACAAGAAATAACCATGAGCCTTATTCAATTGCGACTTCCTCAATTGAATAGGGCTCTATATAAGCACATAACATATTTTTTATACAGAACTTTTTAGTTACTGAATTTCTAACCACAATCAAGGTTTTCAATAACTAAAAAATTTGATCAATAAATATGTTATGTGATTATATAGAGCCCTCTTCAATTGGCAAAATTGCAATTCAATGAGGACCTATATATCTTTAATGGCCAAGGGCCTCACTCAAATGTGATTTGCCCATTTCAATAGGGCTCTATATAAGCACAGAGCATATTTTTTAAAGGAAATTTTTCTTTTGTGAACACGTTGCTTTGGGATACAAGTTCACTAAATACAAAATTCCGTTACAAAATATGCTCTGTGCTGATATTGAGGTCTATTCCATTGGCCAAAACACAATTGAATGAGGAGCTCACAATATAACAAATGCAGTAACCAAAGGCCCTCATTCAATTGCTATTTTGGACAATGAAATATGGCTATAAATAAGCACTTTTAGGCCCTTATTCTATTTTAACAAATATATGTGATGTGCTTATTTACAACCCTATTCAAATTTCTACATTGCAATTCAATTACGGGCTTAGAGTACTATTACATTGTAAAAAATGCAATTGAATGAGGGGCAAACTATGCAACATATGGTACACACAAAGGGCCTCATTCAAATGCGATTTGACCAATTGAATAGGGCTCTAAATAAGCACATAACATATTTTTTTAAAGAAGTTTTTAGTTAGTAAACATTTATCTAAAAGCAAGGTTTTCACTAACTTAAAACTTCTTTAAAAAAAATATGCTATGTGCTTATTTAGAGCCCTATTCAATTGGCCAAATCGCAATTGAATGAGGCCCAAAGGCCCTCATTCAATTGCAATTTGCCCAATTGAATAGGGCTCTAAATAACAACATAACAATTTCTTTAAAATAAGTTTTTAGTTACTAAAAAGATATCAAAAATAAAGTTTTTCAATGACTAAAAACTTATTTTAAAAAATATGCTATGTGCTTATTTAGGGCACGATTCAATTAGCCAAATCGCAATTGAATGAGACACAAACTGCTACACACAAAACAGAATTTCTTATTCAATGTTTAACAACCTATAAGCCTTACAAAGAAGCAAAAATAAGAATAACAAAAGTGTTGTGCACCTAATAGCATTGTACAAAAAATCACACAAACTCATAGCAAACTACATTAACATTCTTCTTTAATGTTTAACAACCTATAACCAGTACAATCAAGAAGAAATAAGTTTTGCACAAGTGCTGCGCACCAAACAGGATTGTCAAAAACTAACACAAACACATAGCAAACTACATTAATTATAATATTTCATGTTTCACTAACTATAAGCATCCCAATAAAGGTTAAAAAAGTATACCACAAGTGGTGTGCACAAAACAGGATTGTACAAAAAATAACATAAACACATCTTATTTAATATATCACAACCCACAAGCCTTACTAAGAACCTTCAATAAGAATAACAAAAGTTGTCGGATTGTACAGAAAGTAAAAAAACACAAAGATAGAAAAAAATAACCATAACTCATACAATACAGTCAAATTAATACATTTTTAAATTATTTAAAAGACATTTCACTCAAACAACATTTTCTATTTTATATTACAACAGATACTGCATGAAGACAATCGGACGAGGACTTTTTCCACAGGACCGGACCATCGGACGAGGACTCGGACCAGACCAGCAGACGAGGAATTTCAACACAGGACCAGACCAGCAGACGAGGAATTTCAACACAGGACCAGACCATCGGACGAGGACTTTCACCAACGGACCACAACATCGGACGAGGGATATCGCCACAGGACCACAACATCGGACGAGGGCTATCGCCACAGGACCACACCATCGGACGAGGACTTCCAACAGAGGACCACACCATTGGACAACGATTTGGAACCGAGGACCAACAAACATTCGGATTTAAATCACACTTCAACCAAGGTAAAGTATAATAAGTACTAAAGTATAAAACTAAAGAAACTGCTTTCAGTTGCATCTGTGTCAACAGAAAAATACAATAATTAATTTACTATCTCCCTTATTTTATTTAAATTGCTACTATGCAATACATAGCTCAATAACCACATCACTTTTTTTTTTAGCAAAGAAGTTTTGCAGTGGTAAATATCTATCCACAAACAACGTTTTTAATAAATAAAACCATTATTTGAAAAAAATATGTTACATGCTTATTTACAGCAGGATTCCATTGGCCAAATTCTTAGCCAGTGAGGACAGGAATTATAAATTTAACTAAATATAAATGATACATTAATGATTTGCCTTTTATTTCACCAATTGTGCACAAGAATCTTTAACAGGAATTACAAATTTAAATATACACAATTACATTTATTTTTTTTCCTTTACAGATTAATATGGCTGATAACGAGACCAAAGAAGAGAAGAAAAGACGTCAAACTAGAGAAAGACAAGAGAGATGGGCCGCCCAGCAGACACCGGAGGAGAAAGAAATTCGACGAGAAAAAGAACGCAAAAGACTTGCAAATAAAAGAATATCAGCTGCAAAAATGAAAGATACAACCAAAAAAAATAAAAAAATAATAAAGCATTTACAAACTGTTCCTAAAACATCAGATGACATTTTACAACATACCAGTCAAGACAGACCAAAAAAAGCAACTACAAAAACAAAGCATTTACAAACTCTTACTAAAAACTTACAGGACATTTCAACCAAACAAGTCCAACATATACCAAGAAAATCTACGAAAAAAACTAAACATTTAGAACCTGTTGTTGAAACATTTCATGACTTTTCATCTGATGAATATGAAAGTCAACATCCAATATGCTTTGCAAATTGTCCTTTACTGAAGTCTTTAGCAGTAGAGGTTCATAGTTGTGGGGACATGACTACTCAATGTCAATTTTGTGAGGCTTATTATTTTAAACAGGAGAGACCCCGAGATGGACAATTTATTAGTTGTTGTCAAAAAGGAAAGTTCAAACTTCCACAAAGGAAACAATTTCCAACCTATTTACAAAATATTATGACTGAACCTACTTTTCCAAATTACAAAAATTTTAAGACAAACATAAGATCCTACAATAGTGCCATATCATTTGCATCTATGGGGGCAACATTGGCTGCTAATGTACCAGGACATGGTCCTTACTGTTTTAAAGTCCAAAGACAAATTTATCATCGGACTTCACATTTACATCCAGAGGAAGGAGAGCAAAGAAAATTCGCTCAACTATATGTCCTAGATACAATGGAAGCTGTTGACCAACGTATGCAGATGGAAGAAAATAAAAAATGCTTACCCAGTGTTTTTATAGAACTAAATAACATTATGGACAACAATCCCTACAGTAAAGCTTACAAAAAATTGGCAGAAGTAGAAAATGAACAACTACTTCATGCACAAAGACATCAATTACCCATGCCAAAGGTTAATATGGTGCTTAAAAGAGACAGACATACTGATAAACGTCGTTATAACTTGCCAACATCAAATGAGGTTGCAATGGTCTTTCAGAATGATGAAGGAGAACCACCATTTCAAAGAGACATTAGAGTATATCCCAGAAATGAGGACCAACCATTTATTAATATTAATATCTTAAGTCCAAATTTAGATCCAATGACATATCCCATCTTTTTCCCACACGGAGAAGCAGGTTGGCAACCAAAATTAACCCTTCCCAGTTACCCAAATGCTAAAGCCAGAATCCGAAATAATGTTTCTATGCTTGAATTTAAAGTTGCTCAAATTGCAATTAGAGATGAATTTAATCCAATTTTATGTGGTGGGAAACTAACACAACAATGGATTATTGATTCATATTTGCAAGTTGAGGCAAATAATTTAAACTTTATAAAATATCAACAAGATAAACTACGTGTAGAACAATATTGTGGACTCATGGACTATGTTGCTGACGTGGCTACAAGCAGAGACATGACAGCTGGCAAAGCCATCATTTTACCATCTTCCTTTCAAGGATCTCCTCGAAATATGAGAGAAAGATACAATGATGCTATGGCTATTGTGACAAAATTTGGAAAACCCAATTTATTTGTGACATTTACATGTAATCCACAATGGCCAGAAATTACACAAAATCTACTTCTTGGACAAAGTGCTTCAGATCGACCAGATTTAGTAGCCAGAGTTTTTAAGATCAAATTAAATGAATTAATACGTGACTTCACTATAAATCAGTTATTTGGCAAATGTCTTGCTTATGTATATACCATTGAATTTCAAAAAAGAGGCCTTCCACATGCACATCTTCTCATAATACTTCAAGAGAAAGATAAATTAGATACTTCGGACAAAGTGGATGCAGTCATAGTTGCTGAACTACCAGATCCAGAACTATATGGTAGACTATATGAGATTGTTACTCATCGCATGATTCATGGACCCTGTGGAGACCTTAATCCACAATCACCATGTATGGAAAATAATCAATGTTCAAAAGATTTTCCAAAAGATTATAGAGACAAAACATATGCAAATTGTGATGGATATCCACTTTATAAAAGAAGAGAAGGAGATAGTGCCATTACTCGTGGAAAAAAAGTGGACAATAGATATGTAGTACCCTACAATCCACATTTACTCATGAAGTACAACGCCCACATCAACGTAGAAGCCTGCACTTCCATCAAATCCATTAAATATGTCTACAAATATATTTACAAAGGTTACGATGCAGCTACTGTAGTCGTCAAAAGTGCAGACAACCCTGAAAGTAGTGAGTTAGTACATGATGAACTTGCATCTCATGTAGATGCTCGCTATGTTAGTGCGCCAGAAGCTATGTGGCGGCTTTTAAAATTTGAAATGCATGATAGATCACATGCAGTATATAGGTTAGCAGTACATTTGCCACAACGACATTTAGTCTATTTCCATGCTGGAAATGAAATGAATGCATTGGCCCAAAGTGAAGATCGTCACACTACACTAACTGCATGGTTTGCATTAAATTCCACTGATGCTCAAGCAACTCAATACTTATATATTGAAATTCCATATCACTATGTTTTTGTGAATGGATTATGGAGAGCAAGAAAAACCAGAGGCAATAAAATAATTCCACGAATTTACACAGTCAGTCCAAGAGATGTTGAACGATTTTGCTTACGGATATTACTTTTAAATGTTCCAGGAGCACAAAGTTTTGAACAATTAAGAACTGTTAATGACATTGTATATGAATCCTTCCATTTAGCTGCAAGAAATAGAAACTTACTCGCTGATGATACAGAGTGGGAAAGATGTTTAGAAGAAGCAGCACAATGTCAAATGCCACGACAGATGAGAGAACAATTTGCTTTTATTTGTATCTTCTCAAATGCTCCAAATGCATTAGCTTTGTGGGAGACTTTTAAAAGTAATATGGCTGAAGACTTTATGCGACGATACAATGAACCCATTGCACACTTAAAAGCCTTAATGGAAATTCAAGAAGTCTTTTTAACTCATGGATTAAGTTGTGCAAGTTTTAATTTGCCTGATCCAGGTCTAATAGATGACATTAACTTTGAAGACTATGACATTCAACTACAAGCAGAAAGAACAGAAGAAAGACTTGCAACTTTAAATACACTACAATTGCAAGCATTTCATGCCATTAAAAATGCTATAGATGATGACATGGTGACAGAGCGTTATTTCTATCTTGATGGACCTGGCGGATCAGGGAAAACATATTTGTACAATTTATTAATGAGTTCAGTACGAGCACAAGGACAAATAGCAATGGCGTTTGCCACTACTGGAATTGCTGCACTTTTATTAGAAGGTGGAAGAACTGTTCATAGTGGATTTAAACTGCCAGTGCCTATTTTGGAAAATTCAGTGTCAGATATTCGCATGACATCCTTACAAGCAAAGAAATTGAAGAAATGTAAATTAATTATAATAGATGAGGCCACAATGATGTCATGCTATGCCCTCCAATGTATTGACCGTTTGCTTCGTGAAGTCATGGATAATATTTTTCCATTTGGTGGAAAGGTAATTTTGTTGGGTGGCGATTTTAGACAAACATTACCTGTCGTTGTACATGGAAATCGAACAGACATTATTGAAACATGTATAAAGTCAAGTACAGTATGGAAACATTTTACCCATCTTCAACTGCAACAAAATATGAGATCAGAAGGCCAAACTGATTTCAATGATTGGCTTATTAAAATTGGAGAAGGCAGAACAGAAAAAATACTACATTTACCTGACGACACTGTAGAGATCCCACCTCATATGATTTGTCAACAAGATATTATATCGGCTATATTTGAATGGAGCATAAATAACGAAGAATATTCTGAGCTTGCCAACCAAGTTATACTGACGTGTAAAAATAAAGATGCATTAATACTCAATAGTGAAATCTTAAAAAAAATTAATGCACCACAAAGAAATTATCACAGTGCTGATTCTGTACTAGCTGATGACAATGAAAGTCAGGCAAACTTTTCAACTGAATTCATTAACTCTTTAACTCCTTCTGGAATGCCACCACATATTTTGCAGCTAAAGAAAGGTGCAATTATCATGTTACTGCGAAATATGAACCCCAAAAAAGGCCTATGCAATGGCACAAGATTAATTGTTCAACAATTAAAGGACCATTTTATAGATGCTGAAATTTTAACTGGGACCCATAAAGGAGAGAGAGTTTTCATACCAAGAATAGATTTAGCACCAAGTGAAAGTAGTCTCCCTTTTATACTTCAAAGAAGACAATTTCCCATTATTATGGCATTTGCCATGACCATTAATAAATCACAAGGTCAAACTTTCAAATCTGTGGGTATTTACTTGGAAGAACCAGTTTTTGCACATGGTCAATTGTACGTTGCGTTGTCACGGTGCAAAAATCCACAGGCTATTAAAGTTTACATTGAAAACAATGAAAGTCAAGGTGATTTATTAGAAGATGGACGTATTTTTACTAAAAACATTGTCTACTATGAAGTACTATAACTTTGCAGGATACAAATTCAAGATGCCAACATTTTTTAAAACCATTGCAAAATACATAACAATTAGTTGTTTAATTCAGTCATAATTAATGAAAGTACTGTTTAGGAATGATTCGCCTCACAAAATACTTGCCTTGCATTGTTAGTAAAAATTAGGTTAAAATGTTAAGTCACTATGTTAATGTTTCTAATGTTACAAGTTTAAAAAATATATTTGCAAGTTATTTCATTCAACAGATTACAAAGTGGATGTTAACAGGTCAAGCACCTTTTAAGTCACAATGTAAATATTGTCTGTTATCTTAAGATTACTAACTACATTAATGTTTATCGCCAGTTTATGTGCTCAGTAATGAATTACTTTAATTACGTGCGTTTTAAGCAGAGTTTTACTGTATGCCTTCCTCTACATTCAATGTATATTCAAGTTAACAATTATTGTGATAGAAATTGCATGTTAATACTGATTAATTTGAAGGTCAATTGTTTTTACATTCAAATGTTAATACTTTTAATAAAAAATTAGGTTACAAAATGTATTCACTATTTTCCTGTTTATAATGTTCAAAATTATACAAATGTTTTGTCAACTTCTAAACTTACATAAAAAATAAAGTTAAAGTTTCAAAATATATACTTTGAAGGTTATTGCTTACATATATTTTAAACTTCATGTTAAAATTCGCAACGTTTCAAGAAGGCTTTTTACTTTTTGCTTTCCTATTCATTCAATGTATATTAAAGTTAACAATTCTTCAGATACAAATTACATTTTAAAAAACCATTACATCAACATTTTACAAAAATACACGTTCATATTAAAATACTTACAAGTGTCAAAAATATATGTTAATAACTAAACAACTTGACAAACATATACATCACATTGCCGTCATTTTTTGACGGGCAAGTCGCTAGTAATAATAATAATACTGGTTGAAGTGACACTGGGGGAAGGACCAGAGTGGGTGAGCCCTGGAGACCCTTCAGAAGCAACCGGTGGCAAAATCATCCCAGGAAAGGAGAGGTCGCTTACTGAAGCTTGCCCTAGGGTAACCCAAGGGTGATTGCCCAGGTTAGATATTGTAAATAATACTGCTGGAGGGATGATAGCTAATAGGACTTTGGTGTTTCCTGCAGATATACTCTTTACTATTGTCTGTTTTACCATGTTTTAGGTATCTCTTAAATTGCAATCACAGTAAAAAATAAGAAAAATGATTAACCTAAAAAGTAAAAATAAGAAGGACTAGCCAGCTAACTTTCACAAAATGTCTTTATTGTAAATATGTATTTTTGCACAACTGTTATGCAAGACTGTTCAAAAATGCTTTATTTTTCATTACATGCTGTACACCTTCTGACAATAAAAGAATTTAAATGCAAAAATTAGGTATTGTTGCAGCGACCAAAAAAATTGATGTTAGTTTGTGGACCATTATTAGCTCAAGGCAGCTCATCTATCAGGCCTTTTTTAATCGAATGTATCGCCCACTGTCAGTCCCTTCGGGATCCATCCCTCATTCATCTTAATAAAGGTGAGGTAATCTAGACTTTTTTGACCTAGGCGACTTCTCTTCTCAGTGACAAAATCTCCTGCTGCACTGAAGGTCCTTTCTGACAGGACACTTGAAGCGGGGCAGGACAGAAGTTCTATGGCAAATTGGGATAGCTCAGGCCACAGGGCAAGCGTGCACACCCAGTAGTCAAGGGGTTCATCGCTCCTCATAGTGTTGATATCTGCAGTTAAGGCAAGGTAGTCTGTTACCTGACGGTCCAGTCGTTCTCTGAGGGTGGACCCCGAAGGGTTGTGGCGATGCATAGGACTTAGAAAGCTCTGCATGTCCTCCATCAACAACACGTCTGTAAAGCGTCCTCTCCTTGCCCGCGTGGTCGTGGGAGGAGGAGTATTATGTTCACCTCTTCCGCTGTTAGATTGCCGTTGTGCTGTGACATCACCCTTAAACGCTGTGTAAAGCATACTTTTTAATTTATTTTGGAAGTGCTGCATCCTTTCTGACTTGTGGTAATTCGGTAACATTTCAGGCACTTTCTGCTTATACCGGGGGTCTAGTAGCGTGGACACCCAGTACAGGTCGTTCTCCTTCATCCTTTTTATACGAGGGTCCCTCAACAGGCACGACAGCATGAAAGACCCCATTTGCACAAGGTTGGATGCCGAGCTAGTCATGTCCCGTTCCTCGTCCTCAGTGATCTCACTGAAGGTATGTTCTTCCCCCCAGCCACGTCCAACGCCATGGGTACCAGATAGGTGACAACGAGTACCCCGGGATGCCTGTTGTGGTTGATCTTCCTCCTCCTCAAAGCCACATTCCTCCTCTGACTCCTCTTCCTCACAATCCTCATCCAGCTTTGCCGCAGGTCCAGCAAGCGATGCTGATAAGGCTGTTTCTGGTGGTGATGGTGACCACAACTCTTCCTCTTCACGCTCATCTACGGCCTGATCCAGCACTCTTCTCAGGGCATGCTCCAGGAAGAAAACAAATGGTATGATGTCGCTGATGGTGCCCTTGGTGCGACTGACCAGGTTTGTCACCACCTCAAAAGGACGCATAAGCCTACAGGCATTGCGCATGAGCGTCCAGTAAGAGGCTGTCCTAGCACCCTGGTCATACAAATACTCGTTAACAACCTTTTCTTGTTGGAGCAGGCGGTCGAACAGTAGGAGTGTTGAATTCCAACGTGTCGGGCTGTCTAAAATCAAGCTCCTCACTGGCATGTTGTTTTGCCGCTGGATATCTGTAAAGTGCGCCATGGCCGTGTAGGAACGCCTGAAATGGCCACAGACCTTCCTGGACTGCTTCAGGACGTCATGTAAGCCTGGGTTCTTATGCACAAAGCGTTGTACAATCAGATTACACACATGTGCCATGAACGGCACATGTGTCAACTTGCCCAAATTCAATGCCGCCAACAAATTTCTTCCGTTGTCACAAACCACTTTGCCGATCTCCAGTTGGTGCGGAGTCAGCCACTGATCCACCTGTGCGTTCAGGGCGGACAGGAGTGCTGGTCCGGTGTGACTCTCTGCTTTCAGGGAAGTCAACCCCAAGGCGGCGTGACACTGTATCCGGGATGTGGAATAGTACCTGTGGAGCTCGGGTGGTGCCGTTGATGTGGAGCAAGACGTAGCAGCAGCAGAAGAGGACTCAGTCGAGGACGTTATAGAAGAGGATGGAGTAGGAGGAGTAGAGGAGGTGGCAGCAGGCCTGCCTGCAAGTCGTGGCGGTGTCACCAACTCCTCTGCAGAGCCACGTATTCCATACTTGCCCTGACCATGCTTTGCAGACCAGGTATCAGTGGTCAGATGGACCCTTGCCCCAACACTGTGTGCAAGAGATGCCATTACTTCCTTTTGCACAATCGAGTACAGGTTGGGGATTGCCCTTTGTGCAAAGAAATTTCGGCCAGGTACCTTCCACTGCGGTGTCCCAATAGCTACACATTTTTTGAACGCCTTTAGACTCCACCAGCTTGTATGGTAAAAGCTGACGGGCTAAGAGTTCAGACAAGCCAGCTGTCAGTTGCCGGGCAAGGGGGTGACATTGTGACATTGGCTTCTTACGCTCAAACATGTCCTTGACAGACACCTGACTGTGGGCAGATGAGCAGGGACTGCTCAGGGCGAGACACGGAGTGACGGATGGTTGAGAGGGGGCAAGCAGGGCAGCAGTGGTTGACGTGGCTAAAGATGCTGGACCAGGAGGAGGATGGCGGCTTTGACTTTGTGTGCTGTTTGTACTCATGTGTTGATCCCATAGGCGTTTGTGATGTGACATCATGTGCCTTCGCAAAGAAGTTGTACCTAGGTGGGTGTTGGACTTCCCACGACTCAGTTTCTTCTCGCACAGGTTGCTGTTGTCACAGGCAGACACACCAAAAAATTGCCACACTGCTGAGCTCTGCAATGACGGCATTCTGGTGGTGGCAACAGCATGCGTTGACTGGCGTGCTGTCTGGCTGACCCCGGGTGCCGATGCATGATGTCTGACTGTGCCACTAGCTACTTGCGACGACCTCCCGCTGCTTCCAACTCGTCTCCTCCTCCTCTCTGTCTCCCCATCTGAACTCTCCTCCTGTTCTGCTTCTCTTATAGCGGGCACCCACGTGACATCCATGGACGCATCGTCATCATCAACCGCTTCACTTGTATCTGACAACTCAACAAAGGAAGCAGCACCGGGTACAACATCATCATCATCAGACCGTACGTCCATGTGTGTAATGCTGCCTGACTGGGACATATCCCTGTTATCTACATCCTCTGGCACTAATGTTTGCGCATCACTCATTTCTTCCAACGGATGTGTAAATAACTCTGCTGACGGATCAAGTGAAGCGGCTGTGGTGCTAGTGTTGATGGTGGCGGCAGGCGGGCGAGTGGTAACTGGAGAGGTGCCCGAAGCTAAGCTGGAGGAGGATGGTGCGTCTAGGTCCCGAGCGGAAGCTGTAGAAGATTGGGTGTCCTGTGTTAGCCAGTCAACCATGTCCTCAGAACTGTTCAAGTTCAGGGTACGTTGCCTCTGAAAACTGGGCATTATTCTAGGGCCAAAGGAAATCATAGCACCACGACCCTGTGGGGTGGCCTGCCTCTGCCTGTCATTTTTTTTTCGATTAGTGGTACTATGCGTGCAAGCTACTGTGACACCAGATATGAGTGGCACTGTGCACTGGCAAAAGTTGGCACAGTAGACGCAATAGGCCTCACACACATGCCTGTAGGCAGGCAACTGATATTCAATCGATTACAGTAAAAAAAGGGTTCTTTTATTTCACTGTACACTAGGTTGCACCAGATATGAGTGTCCCTGTGCACTGGCAAAAGTTGGCAGAGTAGGCGCTGTAGGCCTCACACACACGCCTGTAGGCAAGCAACTGATATTCAATCGATTACAGAAAAAAAAGGGTTCTTTTATTTCACTGTACACTAGGTTGCACCAGAAATGAGTGTCACTGTGCACTGGCAAAAGTTGGCAGAGTAGGCGCTGTAGGCCTCACACACACACCTGTAGGCAGGCAACTGATATTCAATCGATTACAGTGAAAAAAGTGTTGTTTTATGTCACTGTACACTACAGTTGCACCAGATATGACGTATCACTGTGCACTGCCAAAAGTTGGCACACATGCCTGTAGGCAGGCAATTGCTATTCAATCTATTACAGTCAACAAAGTGTTGTTTTATTTCAAGGAGCACAATATAAGCTGTGAGCCTGACACAGGCAGGCAACTGAAATTAGATTAAAGGAAAAAAGGGTTGTTTTTTTTCAATGTATGGTACACCAACTATGACTGGTGAAACAGAGCAGAATATTAGCTGTGAGCCTGACACAGGCAGGCAACTGAAATTAGATTACAGGAAAAAAATGGTTGTTTTCAATTTATGGTACACCACCAGGTATGAGTAGTGAAAATAAGCACAATATAAGCTGTTAGGTGTTAGCCTGTCACACACACACGCTTTCAGGCAGGCATATGCAATTAGATTACATAGGAAAAATTATAAAATAAAATAAATGATGTTCTAGCCCTAAAAAGGGCTTTTTGGGTTGCTGTCCTTGCAGCAGATATCAGATGAGTCATTCAGGTCTGTAGTGGAAGCTAAATACACAGCCTGGCTATCTATTTCCCTATTAAATCTCCAGCAGCTACACTATCTGTCCTCTCACAACGAATGCAGCTTCAGAATGATTCTTAAATGTATGCTGTCCTTCAGATGGAAGGCTCTGGAACGGAGTGTATGTTACAGATTGGCTGGAATGTGTCTGCTGACTGTGAGGTGCAGGGTCAAAGTTTCCTCAATGATAAAGAATAGTTGGCGGACCGAAAAGCGCATGTGTCCGCCGTCCGATGCGAGCGCGAAAGAGTGCGCGGGCGAACTGTCCACGACATCTCTAAGTGTAAATAGTGATAAAATTAAAAACTATTATTAAAAGTAAATTTATATATGCAACAATATAAAAAGCCTTAGTGACGTTCAAAGTGCTTAACACTAACCATCAATTAGACTAAAGAAAAAAAAAATAGGAACTTTATTTGAAACTCTTAAAAACATATATTAAAGACCAACTAAAGTGGGATTAACTAATAATTAAAAATGAAATAAAAAATAAATAATTAAATAATTGATTAATAATTAATTAACAACTAATATATTTATATGTAATCCTCATTCAATTGCGATTTGGCCAACTGAATAGGGCTCTAAATAAGCACATTGCATATTTTTTTAAAGAAGTTATTTAGTGAAAACCTTGCTTTTGGATAGATGTTTACTAACTAAAAACGCATTTAAAAAATACGTTATGTGCTTATTTAGAGCCCTATTCAATTTGCCAAATTGCAATTGAATGAGGGCCTAAGTCTATACAATGTAACCCCTGTTTCTCATTGCAGAGACCTCCTATCTGAGGGGCTATGGTGTGCCCCACAAGCTGGCTGAGAGCCCTAAAATAAAGGAGAAAAAAACTAAATAAGACATTTTTAAGAGTTTCAAATAAAGTTCCTAGTTTTTTTTTTTTTGTCTAAAACTAATTTTAAGAACAGATACAATATACACTGAGGTATAGGACCTCAGTGTATATTGTATCTGTCATATGTCATATAGTATATATCACTAAATAAGTACTAAACGCAGTTGTGGGTAGCAACATGCTTAACAGATAATTCTGCTAAGAAATTCTAACCAGATTAGATGAAATTAACTACAGCAACATTTGGTTTGCCCATTCCCCATGCTCATGCCACAGCCCCCTAGTTTTGTTCATTTCTGAATCTTGGCAAGCAATATTAGCAAGTGCTGATTTCGCTGGCTCCTAACCTCAGTGTATGACATCACCAATAGGCGATACAATTTTGGAATGCGGCCTAACGCATGTTTTGCTGTGCGGCTTCTGTTGAATTTTTGGGACAGTATTATCTGCTAATTAACAGCCTTATTAAATTGTGATTCGGCCAATTGCATAGGGCTCTATATAAGCACAGAGCATATTTTTTCTACAGAAGTTTTTAGTCAGTGAAGACCTTGCTTTGGGATAGAAGTTCACTAACTAAAAACTTCTGTAAAAAAATATGCTCTTTGCTTATATAGAGCCCTATTCAATTGCTGAAACTCACTTTAATAAGGCTGTATATTGCTACCATAGGGGATATGAGATCTGGCTCATAATTTAATACAGAATATTCAACTTAATTAATAGCTAATGCTAACCATATTACAAATAAAATGCCTGTGCTTAAAGAATACAGGAAACTATTAAGGTTATATTTTATGCTATGCCATGCCCTATTCCTACTTTAAGCCCCATACTATATTGTAGGATACAGTAACAATATATCTATGATTCCTTTTTTGAAAGACTGAGAGTCGCAACACATTTAATCTTATTTTATTAGCTACTTGCAAATGCCTTAAACTCATAAATTTGGCTTTGGGTGTTTTTTATAAATGTTTATATGCATTCTATTGACTTTAGAATTCATTAGTGCCAATAATATATTGACTTTAGAATTCATTAGTGCCAATAAGTAATATTTGCCGAATATGTAGCAATGTTAAGTGTGTATAAATTTACCAATTGGGCAATTGAATCAGGCCCATTGTGTGGGATAATCACTTAACCTTATCCAAAGAGTTACTATATTCATAGGATCTCCACATAGTTAGTGATATATGCTATAGCCCTCAGCAGGGGAGCCACTAACTCATTTCTAACCTTGTAGGACATATATTACATGTCCCTGCTATCCTATACCTCAGTGTATATTTTATTTGTTTTTATTTATTTTCAATATTCATTCTTAAATTTGTTGCTATTCATACTCCTTGTCAGTATACTATATTTTGCTTATCAATTAAAAATGTATGTTTTAATCTTATCTTGTCTGCTGTGGGTTACTACAAGATTTTGGAATAGTTAACACATAATCAATAGAGGGATTCAGAGGCGGAGCTACTGCCGGTGCAAACGATGTAAGGCACTGGGGCGCCTGGCCTCTGAGGGGCCCCTGCTGACCTCCCACGGTCCCTGCAGACCTCCCGCAGGTCTCCTATGGCCCCATGGCCCCTGTGGATCTTCTGTGGCCCCTCTATACTCCATGTGGCCCCAGTGGACCTCCCATGGGACCCCTGCGGCCCATTATGCCCACTATGGACCCCTCACAGTCCCAAGGGGCCCCTTGATTAATAATTAATTAACAACTAATTAATTTATATGTAATCCTCATTCAATTGCGATTTGACCAATTGAATAGGGCTCTAAATAAGCACATTGCATATTTTTTTAAAGAAGTTTTTTAGTGAAAACCTTGCTTTTGGATAGATGTTTACTAACTAAAAACGCAGGGGTCCTGTGTCCCCTGCAGAGCCCTGTGGCCCCCACAGCCCTCTGTGTTCCTGGAGGGGGCACATTTTCTTTATGCACCAGGGCCCCCTCTGCACTAACACCGCCACTGGAGGGATTTACTAGTCTATTCATTGTGCTCTTTTCATATTATTATGTGTGTTAATTAAATACACTTCACTAGTATTTTCCCCCAGTTACGCTGGGAACGCACTATTGTTCCATGCATATAACGATAAGTAAGTGGAGGTTGTGCACTCTCCTCTTTTCTAGGAGAGAATAATAGAATATGGAATGTCAGAGGTGTTGACATGGGTAATGAAAAGAAAGATAGAAAATATGTTCAAGGTTAGTTAATATTATATATATATATATATATATATATATATATATATATATATACAGCTTATATATAAAGATAAGTGTTTATTTATATTTATATATTTAGTGTTTATATATATATTTAGTGTTTATATATATATATATATATATATATATATATATATATATATATATAGGTAGCTTTAAAAAAACTCACAGGATTCTGAAATACTGAATATTCATGTTGGTTTTAATACGCTATCTATATCTAATGCAATTCTCTATTAGTACTTCTATTACTAAAAAGAATTCCATATATTTTTATCGGTGTGCCCTGGGCTTAACTAACAGCCTTATTAAATTGCAATTCAGCAAATTCTAAAAGGCTCCATATAAGCATATTTTTTTACAGAAGTTTTTAGTTAGTGAACTTCTATCCAAAAGCAAGGTCTTCACTAACTAAAAACTTCTGTAAAAAAAAAAATGTCATGTGCTTATATAGAGGCCTTTAGAATTTGCTGAATTGTAATTTAATAAGGCTGTAAATTATTTCTTGTAATAAAGCTTTTTTAAACAGCCACTGTTTCTGATCTATGCCATCAGATGCTGCACAACAAAACTGAAGATTTGCCTACAATATTATGAGGTGAATGGTTCAAATCCATTGACGCAATTGCTTTGTGTTTGTTACATCACTTTTCTTGGGTTTAAAATAGAAAACATGTATAAAATGCAAGCAGTGTAGCAAACTTTCCATTGTTTGCCTGTTAAAGTTTCAATGCAATGCAAACATCACTTTTGTCCTGTACAGAAGTGCTGTTTGCAATGCATTGAAACTTTAACAACTGTTGATTGGAGGCATATCTGCTGCAGCTGATGAGAGACAAAAATGAATTATTATTGTTGAACCCTATAGCTACTTGTCTTCCCTATGTGCTAACATTGCAATACTTCTATACTTTAAAATACTGTGAAAGCAATGAAAGGCGTTATAATTAAATGCAAAACAGTCTCAAGCTCACAAATCTGCAATAAAAAAAAATGTTTACTTTTTTTTTTATGTGTTATATCGATCCTGGCAATCAATGAGTTAATACATATCATGGAACCCGCATGGACTAGAACAGTAGATTTATTGACTTTTATAGATTTCTACAATTTCTACAAATTGCAAATGGTACTTTTAAGAACAAATTGATTGTGCTTTAACCACCATGTTTTAATGACATCATGATGACGGTCTCATTTACTATTGGCTCTGTGTAAATTGTAATTTACGGGCTTGCTTAATTGATCATGATCATGCCCTGAAATGCTACGTACAGGTTTATAATTTGCGTGTTGGTGCTGGGAGCATGTAATTGCGGGATTGAGTCAATTAAATACATCTGTAACTGCACCAAGGCCCTCATTCAATTGTGATTTGGCCAATTGAATAAGGGTCTAAATAAGCACATAACATATTTTTTTTAAAGAAGTTTTTAGTTAGTAAGCATCTATCCAAAAGCAAGGTTTTCACTAACTAAAAACTTCTTTAAAAAAATATGTTATGTGCTTATTTAGACCCTTATTCAATTGGCCAAATCGCAATTGAATGAGGGCCCAAGTGTCTAACCCGCAAACATACGGGCAGTATGAAGGTAATTACAGGCCTGGAATTAAATGGAGGCCTATGTCGGCGCATTAGTAATAAAGGTTAATAAATAAAGGTTAATAATCAAATATGTGATTACCATTGTACCAGCTACACCAATCCCTAACAAAACAAAGTATATGTGTTATAAGTTACAGGTTCTACCTTAAGGTATAAAAAAACTCTTTAGGATAGACCAGAGTACAAATCTGATATTTTAATTCATACTATTATTTTACTGCACAATCAGATCTGACAGACCAGCCAAATCAGGTTAGAACACAGTTAGAAATTGTACCCAGAAAACCAAATAACTTAGATCTCTAAAACAAACTCAAGCATTGATGTCTATTACAATTTACTTGATTTTGAAATTGCCCTTTAGATGTATCTTCCACAGCAAAAATTAATCTTTCCTAGAAAGAGTGCAAGTAAAAACAGAAAAGGATGCCGAATTTCTTATTCATAAAACTGAACAAAAATATAGGACAAAATTAGAAAAGCATTGAGAAACACCTGATTGAAAAAAATAATTTTATGCCACATATAATTTAGTTTGCCATTTGTTTGTAATTGATAAAAAAATCCCTTTATATTTCAATGCAAGGGGAAAAATACATACTTATAATGGCTTTAACTTAATTTAATTTGAGAAATAAATAAAGACAAAAGTTAAGACATATGCACTCACCAACTTATTATTATTTTTGACAAAATATGGCTATTCCCGATTTAATACAGTCTAAAATACATTTTTGAACAAATTATGACTTAATTAAAAGTTTTAATAAGAGGAAAAAATAATAAAGAGGAAAAGCAATGTATAAGCATATTAATTAAAACCTTTTTTATTTAAATATTGTTAAATAATATACATTAATGTTGGAAATGAATCACCATAAAACCTCAAAATTAGAAATATGAAGTAAATATAAATAGTCTTATAATACAGTATAGTTTACTGAAATCTAGCAAAAAATATCATAGAAAGAATGAGTGATATAAGGCTATTCTGAAATCTGAAGATTCCATAATAAGTGCTATTGTCCGTAGCAAACAGATTTTGGAAATAATAATATTACTACTACTAATAATAATAATAATTATTATTATTATTATTATTATTATAATTTTTGTGTCATATGTCAAAGCATTTAAAAAAATGGTTTGATATCTTGACTTGACAGTTGCAACTATATAAAGTAACCTACCAAATTGTACTTCAATTCCTTAGTTTATGGCAGCACAAATATTATTTTTTATTTTTTTATTTTATTTTACCATTCTTCTGTATTATTTAAATAATTTGAATAAAGATTGCAAATAATATGAGCTAATAATAATTATTTTGAGGATAATACAAATCAGCTATAAATATATTTCATCATTAGCTTACAGGTAGTTATGTGTGTAAAGTATAAATTCTAAGTTTATAAGCTTGTAAGTATCTAAAATGATAGATCAAATGTTACTTGTTCATGTTCTTATGATGTTACATTATTGTGTTCTTAAACAATATGCATTATACCAAGAATAAACCTTTCACTATTTCAACTTTTAAAGATTATATTTTATGAAGCTCTATTAAAGATCTGTTCATTTGATCAGAATGTGCATAATAAGCTGCCATACTCATTCATATTTCAGAAAATCAAAGGGCAATGGTTGAACAGAAATACCTTTGTTTCTTTGGAAAGCAATTAGGCTGGTGATGGCAGGTCTCAAGTGAGGATCCAACTCTCAGATGAGCTGTAATTACTTGCTACTTGCCATTAGAAACAGAACACTTTCTTGATTGAAAAGCCTAATTACCTGGGATTTAGAGGTTTGCACAAACAATTGTACTTTTTAAAATCTAATGAAGCTATTCATATACATTTGACTGGGGCAATCAATAGATAATTTCTATAAATCCTTGGAATTACATTATGTGAATGGACATATTAATTATCATTAATTTAAATTACAGACCTATCAATCCAAAACTATTATTACAATCCAAATTGAAATTCTTCTAAGGGGTATATGCAATTTCATTATAATTTTTAGTGCCCTCTTGGGTTTTTTGGAAGATTATGGATATAATATGTGTAAACAATATTTAGACAGAGTAAAGGAGAGGGTTGAGCATCTTTTGTGTAAGAAAAAAACACAGCATAAAGTCATAAAATAGCTACAATGATGAAGCAACATACACTGCACAGCAATAATGCCTTAGTTTTATTATGCCTGGAACCAATATGGGTTCAACTCAAACCTGTTTCCTTGCAGGTGCAACCCTGTATAGTTCCCTTTGAAATCAATGGCAGACCAGTCCCAGTTGGAAATTAGTTGAGGAATCTCTGGTAGCATGAATGTTAACTGTTTGTTATAGATAAATTAGACATCAAAGTATCAAGGCTTACATCAGCAGGGCATACTAATTAGAGGTCCATGGTGGTCAAATTGTTTCCATATGGTCTTTTGCATAACTAAACTTGATAAGGGGCAAAATGGTTTTAGAAAGCAAAAAGTATGTGTCTTTTCCTATTATATTAGTTTTGAAAGCATTGTCAGTTTCTGCTGACACATTTGAGCTTCAAGTGGTGGCCCCCAAGGGACTGTCCAGTATAATGAGTGGGAGAGGTTGCTCAAGGACTGGGTGGCCACAGCGACCGTTGCGGAGCTACATGCCTTGTGGCCAAACAACATCCAGACACTGTGCCATGTGATTATACACCAACATAACCCCACATGCACACCATGTGTACACAATAGTCTTCTCCCACCTCAGGACGTTCAGCAGCAGAAGCCATAATGGTAAATTTGTCAAGAGAAGTTCTTCAAAATGGTAGAATTTTTAATTATAGTAGAGTGGTCATTTAACTGCTATCTATCTACTAAATTGTGGCAGTTTGGAGATCTAGATATGTACTAAAGAAAAATGAAAATCTTGATTGCTACAAAAAATTTGTTGCATGAAGATATCAGCAAATTTAGACACTGAGAGTAGTTTACATCAAATAGAGTGGAATTGTTTAGAAATTCTATCTGGGATTTTGAGATTAGTAATCTTTCACGAGGTAGTACTCTGGACTTTTTTATTCTTGGCACAGGTAGAACAGGCAAATACTAAATCATCAACATCTTTATGGAAATCCAGCCCACAGAAGTTTCTCTCAAGTAGCCATGGTTGAATTCTGAGTCCACTTAAGAATAAGAATTGTTGAGTAAGTGGTACAACCAGCTTGCAGGAAGGTATTTGTTGAGTAGTGCAAATGTCATCTCAAGAAAAAAAAGGTGGAGGAATAATGTTTTCCTTGGGTGAGTCATTAATCTTAAATTGTCTGCACATAGCATCAGCCTTCTCATTCTTGCTACAGGATGACAGGTTAAAACAGAAATAGAGAGAATAGTTGACTTGCTGGTAGTTCTAGTGCATGGCACATTCAAGAAATTGCAAATTCTTGCGGTCAGTGATAATGGTTATGGGTACATAACCGATGATGCAATTTTTGTAAACCATTTAAATGGCCAAAACCTGTTACATACATTACAATTCTGCTCAGCAGAATAATAATAATAATTCTAGACATGAAAACTCAGGTCTGTAGGCGACCAGTATTAACAGACCTGAGATAGAATTGCTGCACTCCTATATCTAAAAACCAAATTAGAGGTGCTCAATCAGAGAACCAAATAACTTTAATAGGTTAGTTCTGTGGACATGATAATCCACTCCAAGAGCAACCTCTTTTGACTCACTTGTGCCCTTCACAGGGAGAAATATCCTGTAGTAAATCAGTCTGGTCCCACTCACTAGAGTGGTCCAGCCCCGAAATACCAGGCAATTCCACTCTGAACAGGAGAACCAGCAAACCCCAGACGTACATTTCAGCCTTCATTGGGCCTCGTCAGGGAGGTGTAGAGAACTAACCTTAATAGGTTAGTTCTATGGTCATGATAATTCACTCTGAGAGCAACCTCTTTTAGCTCACTTGTGCCCTTCACAATGAGAAATATCCAGTAGTATCATTGGGCCTCGTCAGTGAGGTGTAGCTGATAACTCCCTAAGGCACAATGAGCAAGGGGTCCACGTCTGGATTCCCTATCACCCTTAGGGAGACTAATCCCTAAGGATCATTTGAATAAACAAAAAAACAAATTAGAGGTTGCTCTCTGAGGCCCTCATTCAATTTCAATTTGGCTAATTGAATAGGGCTCTAAATAAGCACATAGCATATTTTTTTAAAGAATTTTTTAGTTAGTAAACATCTATCCAAAAGCAAGGTTTTCACTAACTAAAAACTTATTTAAAGAAAATATGCTATGTGCTTATTTCGAGCCCTATTCATTGGCCAAATCACAAATTGAATAAGGGCCTGAGCAGGTAACCAGACCTATAGGACAAACCTACTTCAGGTATGGTCTGTTCTCAGATTGAGCACCTCTAATTTTGTTGTTTAGCTCCTATATCAGATGAGTCTTCCTTGATAATAAATGTTCAGCTTCAGTCAGGATGAGCAAGTATAGGAATTGCAACAAATTAATCTTGAAATGTTCAAACACTTGGATTGCTTCAAGAGGTCATTTTAAAGGAGAGTTACACTTCCTAGTAACAGGGAGACTAATCCCTAAGGATCATTTTGAAACCCTTTGCGGGAAATATAAAGCCTAGGAAGAATATCTTTTTCTGATGAAAGGAGCACTTTTAGCCTTAGCGAAAGGCGGTGTAGCACACCTTTCCATATTCATTCTTCATTTTCTTGAAGATTTTGGAAGCCATCGGTCATCAAGGACTGGAAGACTGCAAACAAATTGCAGAGTATGAATGTCATAACACAATATTTACAGTTCCCATTATGAGTATTGAAAGTAGTATTGCATTCATCACCCAGTTTGATTCAAATCTACTGAAGTCAGCTAAATGTTGATCACATGTGTTTTGGATTTTTTTATTAACCATCTTGATATTGTTCTCTTCTTGCTCACATCTATAACTAATTATTTTGTATCTCCTTCTTGATACATTTTCCTCTTCACTAATTCTTTCTTTTGGGGTTCCTTGTTTAACTCATTATCTGAACTACCCCCTTTTCTGTCTCTTGCAACCAACTATTTACTATTTATATTTTCCTAGATATCTACTATACTCCCCACTGTCCTCTCCAGGATCTCAGCAGCGTCAACTAAAAGAGAATGTAGTGAACAAGTTGGAATATTTACATGTTTATAACTTTTGCTAATTCCATTCGTCTATGGCTTTCACTTTACATCACACCTTTACTGATATATCTATTGATTCCATTTCAATACAATAACAGGTATAATGTGTATTTGAGGAGTTCATACACAGCCATTTGTAATTTTAGGAAGTCATTAAGAAGAGGAGATGTAAGGACCAATGATGCCTTATGCAGCAGAAGTATTGATACCCTGGAGTTTCACACTTGAAGAACTTCTTAGCCAATGTCACTAGTTTTAATCAAGCATTTATTTTTTCTACATATGCTGCTTTTACAGCTAAATATGTCCTAATATTCCTAGAAGGATATCTTCTACATTAACATCTAAACAAAATCATATTAAAGTAGATATCTGACACTTCCATGCTGCTGGGGTGCACTACGAAAACGACAAAGAGGTCTTGAAACATTTCTTCGGACACCTACCTGTGAGAGAGAATCCCATCCAGGTGATAGACAACTCTGTAGAAGTATATTGTCTAATAGTACGAAGAGGCACAAAGTAATCTGCACTAGGAGTATCTATAGCGCTTTCTACCCCTCCCTTCTTTCTTATGCAAACTTCTAATTCCATAGTGTGGCCAAAAAGACCATGATGCAAAGTGGTGCTTGTGTTCACACTTAATTGTGTTCTGGGACCAAAGGTTACCTGATCAGAAAGGTACTATATTATTATATAAATATAATAAATTATATAAATATATATGTATTACTGTCCAGGAACTTTGCTTTCTCAAACTGATTACCGAAAGTTAAGTATTTCCTTGTGCTTTTATATATAAAAGGTGTTGTGTTTATACTATAATCTTCACGGGCTAAATACTGGCTAACCTATCAATTATTATTGTAATAACTCAACTGTGTAATATATTGCTGCTGATATTGGGGTTTTGTTATAACTAACAAAAATATTAATAGAAAAATAAAATAACCATATATCACCATATGTGAGATAGTCTTATTACTATTTTATTATTAAAATCACTAATGTAATGATACACAGTAGATACTATCTAGTGTTCATAGATTTCAATTACTAGATCCCTTCTTGAGCAAATTATCTAGAAGATATCTGTATCACAGTTTAATTTATGAATATTTATACAATATATACTGTTATAGTAAAATAAAAAAAAAATAATATGTATTGTATTTAAAGCTTAGGTTTTGAAAGACATATTGGGACAATTTTAATGTGTTGGGTATTTTATTTCTAGAATGCAGAAATAAAGAGAAATTAGTTATATTCATTTTTGCTCAATTGTTAGTCATTTTTCTAATGCCATAAAAAGCATCTATAAAGTGGTATTTCTCTTGCATTTTACATGACTCCGGGGCTGCTGTTCTCGCTTGTCAGGTCTTTTTAAATCACTTAACATTTACTGGAACAATTCAGCACTATAGAATTTACTGCTCCACATGCATGGGGCTCATACCACAGCTGCCACATTATATTTTTAAACTGCTTTTAAATGAGAAAAATTGCCCAAAATTAAAAATCATGAATGTCTTTAAACTAAAGTATTAAACGGTATTATTAAATTTTTTGGATGATTTAATGAAGTGTATTCATTTAAAAAGCTTATAACCCAGTAAAATAATGATACTACTGTAATAATAAAACTGAAATTAATATAACGATTAGCTGTTGTTAGATTTGTCCTATACTATAGTAGTATACAAAATAATAAAAAGCTATTTAATAAAAAAATGTTTTTATAGGAAATAGTTTTGCATCTTTAATGGTAGTTAGATGTACACATACAGTGAAAAATAAAAAAAAGTAATTGCGTATATATATTTATGTATAAATAGTTACATTAAAGTAAGAAATATATTTTATCTCTACTTAGCTATTTAATAATGAAGTCAATAAATAAGGAAAAAGAGTACAAAAGGGACAGGATAGAACAGTAGTAAAATATATTTTATAGTTATTATATCATGTTCAATAGCTCAGGACATAATATCTAAAATAATTTCTATTTGACTGATTTATGTTAGGATATGACAATTTTATTTGCATTTATATTGACCTTGCTTTTATGATATACTATTCTTAGCCTGTAAAGGACATTGCTACTACCACATGATCAACAGTGATATTGTACTTACAGTCAAGTGAGATGAGCATCTGAATGCATTATATTTGCATACATTTTCTGAGTAAATATGATTAATCATTTCTGCATTGATATTTTGGCATACTATAAATGAATGTGTTAATTTATTTTATTATTTCAATTAGTATAATATTTACTTCAGTAATAAAGATGTTGAGATTTTTTTTATAAAGTATATCACAGAATAATATACATAGATATGATATGTTTTAACTGAACACAACAAAATAAAATAAAAATCAGTTACTTAAGGGAAAAAAACAGAAGAGCTGAGATAACATTGCTTAGACTATCTTGGTAAGGCTTGAATTATATTATCATTGTTGATAATTTCCACTTCCTTTCAGTAGTGCTTAGGACAATTGAAGAATTGAAGTATATAACAGTGGCCATTAATGAGGCAAACTGTGTTTTTAAATTATATTTGATGTATTGCTGTTTGTGCATGTGTTTTTAATGTTAATTAACAGAAAACAAAAAAAATAGGTTTAATATGAAAATCACCTATACTAGACCTTCAAGATGAAATAATATCTTTAAAATAGTTTTGTTCATACGTTTGTATATTTCTAAAATAATAATCAGAGAAATGTAAAAATTTCACTGTACACTTTGACACATTTTATTGATACAAAGTATAGAGGATTGACTTCTATCTAGCAGAGTGTGTCTGGTATCTGTTGATACTGTGTAGTATCAATAGCTTGAAGGACCACTGTAGTTTAGGAAAATGATCACATTCTTATGAAATATGTAACAAACTAACATGGTGCCTCATTCAATTGGTCGAATTAGAGATATGGGAGCCCGTAAGTGAGATTGCCGTCAAATTTGCTATTCAATTGGCATCTTTTTGCATGTTTGGATCGGGTTATGAGTTACGAGCTTGAAAAAATGTCGGCCATCCACCTCGTAACTTACACCATCAGGAAGCCTTTAATGTGTCACTTTCGCAGGGCTAAAATTGCAAATCATTATTCAATTGCTCCAATTCCTCAAGCTTGTTAATGTATCCACACTCGTAAACCGCAGATGGAGGAAAAAATCCTACATGTACTCGATGCCAATTTGTAGCTCTGTAAATGCAAATAAAACTGTAATACTGTACTGTAAAATATGGGGAGAATTAATTGCACAACAGTCTCAAGCCTGCACAACTGCAGGAAATAAGTTTCATTTTTATGTGTCATTTCGGGGTTAAATGATCTTGGGTATCAATGAGTTAATACATATCAGGCCACCCATATGGCATTCATTTTCATAATTCTTCTTTTACAAAGTTGTGCGAGTCAGATAGCATATTGGACCTCCGAACTTGATTGATTGACTCGTAACCTCCATGTTCTACTGCCGTAATCATGCCTCATTTTCCATTGGCCGATTCAAAATGGGAGGTTACGGGCTCACTGAAATTATATGGTTCCCACCCACAACTGCTCCGAAACAGTGCATGGTTTACAAAGCTGGCTTCAGGATTGCAACTTGCGACCTGGAGCAGTTGAATAGCCTCACAAATGGAGTCCAACGGTAGCCTGCAACCCGATCACAGAGCAGGTTGCGGGATTGCAATTGAATGAGGCCTATGGTTAGCAGCTATGTAAGCCAGGAACATAAACTGATTTTGCATTTTGTTGTGAAAATCCTATATTTTGCTTGTGTCTCTACTTGTGTCTCGGATTACTAGTCTGTCTATAACTTAAGGGTGAGTTATTTTACTGGGGGTTCTCTAATTACTCTTCTAATTAGAATTATATTGTCAAGTGCACCCTGAATTAATGGATTTAATAATGTAAAAAAAGTTATATCTCCAAGATATCTGGCTCATTGGACAAACTATTTAGGTTATCAACACAGTTCAGATCCTTTCTGTATAGATCTTCTGTGTATCCCTGCCACAGCATCTTTATCTGATGTGCTTTTGTTAAGTCCCCACCATTTTTTCTGTATTTTATCATGCCCACTTGGGATGAAAGGTTCCCTTGAGATTCCCAAATTTCTTGATACGATTTCTTGACTTTCCCATTCTATCGCTCATTATAGAATGTCTCCTTTTCTCTTCTAGCTATCCTTTAGAAGTATGCATTCAGCTGGATAAATGTTTTCCTACTTCCATTGCCTTTCACTTTCCTTCTTTTTAAACCCTTATGAACAGCCCCTTTGCCTTCTTAGTTTTCTTTTTTATGGGGATATTCTTTGTTGATCTTTTCTGGACAGTGTCACAAACTTCTTTCCAAAGTCCTTAAGGTATCTACCATGTCAAGTCCCTTAAATCTATTCTTTACCCCCACTACATATTCACTGGGGATATTATTTATGTTGTAAATTCTAAGTCTGATGATGTTCCCTCTTTTCCCTATTTTAAATCTTAATTTTTCTAATAGATCTGAGCTCCAGGTCTTGTTTTTGCTGACTGTTTATTAGCTCCTCCATCTTTGGCTATAAATTATATAGCCAATCTGATTTTTATATTGTCCATCTGGTGATGTCCATGTGTACCGTTGTTTCTGAGGCTGTTGGAAGAGGGTGTTTACTATGATGATAATTATCTTGTCAGAATTATACTAATATCTTAATTTTGTACTCCAAGGCCAAATGTTTCCATATCATTTGGTTCCCTACTTTAGCATCCCAACATCCTAAGATTGAGAGTAACATATTTTCTTGGTGTTAATGAGGTGCTGAACAAACTTAGAGAATTGGACAACTTCAACCTCTTCACTGTGATGTCAAAGGTATATATAAGTTTTCTGGGTTTAAAATGTTTGGTAAGAAAAAGATGTGTTATATAGAAAAGAACAGGTAAATGCAGGAAAGTAAATTCCAGCTTTGCACATCCACAGAAAGCTTACATAGCAAAGTACACTGAAGAGTGCAGCCAGGTACAAAGTTTGAGTTTTCTGGTAGAGGTCAAAGGAAGTAACAACAGTGCTGCTGGATGCAATCACATGGTTGGGTGGAGTCTGAACTTACAGCTGAATCAATGCACTAGGATACAGGGATATGGACTACATATCACACTACATATCCCAGACTGCTTTGCAACAAAGGAACCCCGTAGTATGATACAAATGTATCAACTAACCTTTGCTTTCTCCTGATTGTCCAAAACCAATTATGAATTTTATGCTAATCTTAGCAGGATTGTTACACGGGGTCAACTAACAAAAGCTGCAGCTTGGAAACTGTAAATATTTAGCAAACATCAGGGTGAGTTTATAAATGTTTATTTTGGTATTTTTTCATGCAAACAATGTTTTGCATACACTACTGATTTTCGTCAGATGCTTTCATAATCCAGGAAACTTAGATATGCCTTTAAATGGTTTGCCTTGAATTAAAATTGAAAACATTCTGTTATTTATTGGGTTTTAACCAAGCAATGCTTTGGCCACCCTTTGATTGATTATGATGGTTACTTCATTTCTTCCGTGGGATTCTTGACCACGGTTGAAGGTATAGTTGTTGTCTGATATGAAATGTCCCATTGCAGCCAATTTGAGTTCACTAATTCCTTGAATATTACTATTTAATCATGTCATCTTATGTTTGACCACATCCAGTTTGCCTTGGTTCATAGTTCTAAAGCTCCAGGTACATATGCTGAATTGTTCTTTGCGGCTGCAGACTTTTGTTTCCCCTCCAGAGACATCCGCAGCAGGGTGTCATCTCAACTGTGGCTCAACCACTTTTTTAGGTCTGGTCTAGGTCTCAACCACTTCATTAGGTCTCATACTCACCTTTTACTCTTCCCCAGTAATGTTGTTGACACTTTCTGACCTGAGTGGTTCATCTTCCGGCGCCTTATCGCTATGTCTGTGGTTGTGCTTTCCATACAGTTCTCATGGGAAAGATACTGAAGTAGGTTGCCTGTGGTTGGTCTTAAATTCCCATCCTCAGCCTAGTGGGCTTGCTTCCAAGTTCTGCCTATGTGTTGGCAACTTTATATTTCTTAAGTTAATTGGGTCTAATTTTATAATGTGTTTCTTAAGTAAATGAAGCCCAAAACAGTATACTCCATAGTGAGAAGAAATAAAGAACGATTGAAAATATGTGCATGCATAAATATTTGAATGCTTACTTATACCAACAATGGATACTCTTCAGATTCATAATAATAAATTGCTGTAATTTAGAAACTCAATTGATTGACAAACTAATTGTAGGAAGAGTTTATAAAATGATAGGTCACAATAATTGTCTTCATGAAAACAAGAATCAAATATGATTCATATGTACTTTTGTAATAAGTTGCATCGAAAAATATTGCTAAATTTAATTTAAAACTAATAGGAAATCAAACCAAATGTAAGCATTATAATTTGTTTAAATGAAAACATATATTTTCATATATATTTGTGTATGTATGCATATAACATATATTATTCCAACAGAGCAGGCATTTGACAGATTTAATGAGGCCGCTCCATTAGCCTCAGGTAAAATTCAGGTTACTGAAGTTATTCATAGTGACAGAATATGTTAGGAGCTGAATGAACAATTGGGTAATAATGGGATTAATTGGTCTTCCTGAAATAATATAAAATGAATGGGTGAACCATAATATGGGTTTTGGTGTCTAAACAAATTCTTAATCTATATTAAACAAACATGGATTTTGAATCTTACCACTAAAGCTGGTATCTAGTTGTATTAATTACTAATGTTTTTAAGAAATTAGTTTCTATGTAATGTTTTTCTGGTATCTCACTTTATATTTATGACGATTAAGAATGGCCAGTTCAAAGCTCAATTATTTAGAATTCCTTGTTCCTTCTTTAAAAAGTTTAATCCAGAATGTTAGCGATGTAGAGAAGACTGCAAAATAAAAACATCTATCTATCTATCATTTATCTCCTAGATTAATTAAGCTAAGCACCTTCGAAGAGCTTTAATGAAGGCGGTGTTTCCTGCAAAGGGTTAATTTAAGTGAATAATATGCAGTTATGCCAAGAGACTCTGTGACTCTATACAATGAGGAGGAATACACAATTTAGAGTATATACAACTGCTGTATTGTCTACCTACAGACAAACATTTTAGCACTATTAAAGGGACTTATAGCCCTATTAAATTCCAGCCCCCTAAGTGCTACGTGAAGTTCGCAGCAGCTGCGGGCTCGAAATTCCCTTGTGTTACTGTGCTATTAAATTAGAACAGGCTGCGAGTTACGAGTTTGAGACGCAAACCTGTTGTCAGCCGTCGGACTTGCGTTTTTCCTGGTGATCAATTAAACAAACCCGTATTTACGGGTTTAGTAGATGGAGCCAGTGGAAACAGAGGTCATCATCATTGTCACAGAAAAAGGAGGTTGGATTTCAAAGTCTTACGGGTTTTAATTATAAGTTATGATCAGACCCACATTCCATTCATAATGCAAAATTAATAAAGCAGCAAATATTATATTCAATTACATGCGGGTTACATTATATGTATTAACACATTGATTGCCGGGATTGATCTACACATAAGATGTACATGACACTAAGCATTTTATTGGGCTTGAGAATGTTCTGCTATTAAATCTAAGACCTAACATCACTTTCACTTTAATAATTGTACAGTAGTGTGTTTGTATCCAGAGTACAAGTACTACGTATTGTACTTCACCCCTCTTGCGAGTCTTCCCCAGCACTCCTGGGGCTTTGGGCTACATTTGCGTGTTACGGGCTTGCTCACGAGTGACTTTGTTGCAATTTAATAGCATCATTGGAATTTCAGCCGTTACAGGCTTGACGAATCAAAGGATTTGTGGCCACAAAGTTCAACCTTGCTCAGCTCGTAGGCTTTTTTAGCAGCTTACCCGGGTAAATCCAACCTGTTGTTGGGGTGACAGTGTCCATTTAAATGGTGTTATAATCATTTTACCAAATGACAATACTTGGGGTTATAATATAGCTTTTTAATGTCAACAGTTTTTTCCTTCATTTATAAATGATCACTCACCTTTGAACAATGATGTGTGATTGCATGTTTTTGGCCGTAGTGGAGGATTGGTCAATGTCCTTTTTATGAGTGTCTTTCTCGATGAGCTATTTACGACTAACATGCCATTAAAGTTTGGTTCTGGTGGTACTGCTACTTTAATAAACAAATGTGAGATTAGCAATGTAAGAATATAATTAATTATAAATCCCAATTTTTCAACTAGGTGGCATTTTTAGTTCGCTTTCTTAATGAATTTATGTATATAAATGGAAAAAAACACTAACATTATGTTATTGATGACAAGCTTTCCAAAAATGTGGACACTGAATTTTGCAGCTATAATGGAATTGAATTGTTTCTTTCATACTTTGCATGAGTTTCTTTCAGAATATGTTTTTATTCATTTCATTTAATTTGGTCTTCTTTAATGTTAATTTAAAATTTCACTGACGAAATTATGGAAAATTGTTGTGTTGATTTCACTCAGTCCCAACAGTTATCAATTTTTAATTAAATAAACAATTATAAATTATGTACTATCTTTTCCCATGTTGTAACAGGTTACAGTGTGTTTTAACAAATGAATAAGTAATGTGCGTTCTGTTTTTAAAAGGTACATTGGATTTATTATGAATAATTGTAATAAATTAAAAACCTATACATGGCCTAGCATCTTGTTTTAAACATATAACAACTAAAGAGAATGAAATCAAAGACTATTATTTAGTTGTGCCTCGAAATATAATGATTGTATATATCATCATATTTTGGGTATTTGATGGATTTTACACAGCTCTTTAAATAAGATAAAAAAACACATTGAACACAGAGGGTATGTGACACATAAAACTGTAATTCTAAATGAGAGGGTTTGGCAAGTGATATAGAGGGAGTGGGGTAGATGAGAAACCAATCGTAGATTGGGGAAGGCGCTGTGTATCATGGTGATATTTGTAAATTGTAGGTGAGGGGGCTATAGTTTTAAAAGATAGATTTTTAAGCAACCCAAGCAGGTGTTTTATTTTCCTTTACTTGTACTTGTTACATTGTTTGCGTGTTTGCATCATTCAGTTGTGTCCAAATTTTTGTGACCTCATGGATCGCAACACACCATGCTGGTCCACTTGGTTTTCATGGCAGAGATACAGGAGTGGGTTGCCAATTTCTTCTCCAGTGGGCCACAGCATACAGCTCCTGATATTCCCAACCAAGTACTGATCAGGCCCAACCCTGCATGGCTTCAGGGTGGTGTAACCTCTTGGTTCCTCGACTAGAATCAAACCCAGATCACAGCGGTGAAAGCACTGAATCCCAACCACTGGACCACCAGGGAACCCTACTTTTTACATTACACATAGTGTAATGATCTAGAACATAGATGACATTGGGAGCGTTGCCCAGGGCTCTGTACAGTGCCTTGTCAAAGTATTCACCCCCTTGACTTTTTACCTATTTTGTTACATCACAGCCTTAAGTTCAATGTTTTGTTAGTCTGAATTTCATGTGATGGATCAGAACACAATAGTCTAAGTTGGTGGAGTGAAATGAGAAAAATATATACATAAAACTATTTTTTAGAAATAGAAAACAGAAAATTGGCATGTGCATATTTATTCACTCTGGTGCAACCAATTACCGTCAGAAGTCACATAATTAGTGAAATGATGTTCACTGTGTGCAATCTAAGTGTCACATGATCTGTCATTACATATACACACCTTTTTTGAAAGACCCCCAAGAGGCTGCAACACCTAAGCAAGATGCACCACTAACCAAACACTGCCATAAAGACCAACTCTCCAAACAAGAAAGAGGCAATGTTGTTGAGAAGTACAAGACAGTGTTAGGTTATAAAAATATATCCAAATCTTTGATGATCCCCAGGAGCACAATCAAATCTATCATAACCAAATGGTAAGCACATGGCACAACAGCAAACCTGCCAAGAGACGTCCGCCTACCAAAAATCACGGACCGGGCATTAATCAGACAGGCAGCACAGAGACCTAAGGTAACCCTGGAGGAGCTGCAGAGTTCCACAGCAGAGACTGGAGTATCTGTACATAGGAGGACAATAAACCGTACACTCCACAGAGTTGGACTTTATGGCAGAGTGGCCAGAAGAAAGCCATTACTTTCAGAAAAAAAACAAAATGGCACGTTTTGAGTTTGCGAAAAGGCATGTGGGAGACTCCCAAAATGTATGGAGGAAGGTGTTGTGGTCTGATGAGACTAAAATTTAACTTTTCGGCCATTAAAGAAAACGCTATGTCTGGCGCAAACCCAACACATCACGTCACCCAAAGAACACCATCCCCACAGTGAAACATGGTGGTGGCAGCATCATGCTGTGGGATGTTATTCAGCAGCCGGAACTGGGAAACTGGTCAGAGTTGAGGGAAAGATGGATGGGTCTAAATACAGGGATATTCTTGAGCAAAACCTGTACCACTCGGTGCGTGATTTGAGGCTAGGATGGAGGTTCACCTTCCAGCAGGACAATGACGCCAAACACACTGCTAAAGCAACACTTGAGTGGTTTAAGGGGAAACATGTAAATGTGTTGGAATGGCCTAGTTAAAGCCCAGACCTCAATCCAATAGAAAATCTGTGGTCAAACTTAAAGATTGCTATTCACAAGCGCAAACCATCCAACTTGAAGGAGCTGGAGCAGTTTTGCAAGGAGGAATGGGCAAAAATCCCAGTGGTAGGATGTGGCAAGCTCAGATAGACTTATCCAAAGCGACTTGGAGCTGTGATTGCTGCAAAAGGTGGCTCTACAAAGTATTGGCTTTAGGGGGGTGAATAGTTATGCACATTGACTTTTTCTGTTATTTTGTCCTAATTGTTGTTTGCTTCACAATAAAAAATAAAAAAAATCTTCAAAGTTGTGTGCATGTTCTGTAAATTAAATGATGCAAATCCTCAAACAATCCATGTTACGGTAATTCCAGGTTGTGAGGCAACAAAACACAAAAAGTGCCAAGGGGGGTGAATACTTTTGCAAGGTATTGTATCAGCTTGAACCAGACAAGCCCGCTATTTTTGCCCACAATACATTTACTTCAATGGACATTCCTTATAGATATAACTGTTGATTATATTAAAATGGGCACTTTCATCAGGATATATGACACGTGGTAGTGTCTCACTTGTAAATTTTAAACTTGGCCTGAAAAATATTTAATGTATTTATTATACCACTCTTTATGTTGTCACTATTAATTACTACACTTTAATAGCAATTATAATATCAACACTATCAAAGATTTCATGCTCACAAATGGTGATATGATACACTTTAAGACTTTTTATGGATAACGTGATAGCAACATTAGGGCTTACATAGGATTTTTGCATATAAGATTTCTTATGGGAGTAATGAAATGGAGGCTTTTGTCTTTTACTGATATATGTGGGAATAAAATGGAGTGTATTAACTCAGAGCCTTCAAAAGCAAAGTGTTAGAACCCAAAGAAAGCATTGAGTTCTAAAAACATATGTATCCAGTATACCATATATACAGGGCTGAAATTGAGAATTGAAAAAGACTAATATTGCAGGTAATAATCTCTGCAATGTTAAAGATGTTTGCTGCACAGCTGGAGGAGCTGTTTCTAATCACTAGAAAGCCTCTCCTGTTCTAGGGTACAATCCAAGAAAATTCTGAATCTTGCTACACACCTGAAGGTATGAATGTGACTATGGAGGTTGACCTGTCTCTGGAACTAATATAATTATAAATATTAATACTAAAGGACGTCTGTTATAATTTTTTTGCGAGATAGAAATTATTTCTAGCTAAGTATCAATCCTTTAGAAAATGTTGTAACATCTATGTAACCAATCATGCTGTGGCTGGCTTTCCTCAAGCTACCCAAACCGTGTTTTATTACTTATGTGACTTGCTAAGACCTCCTTCTTCTCATTTGTCATTCTGTACCATCGATTTCTGCTCCATCTCTCTCACTCTCGACTTTCTCTTTCTCTTCCTGGTCTTTCCAAATTATTCTCTGATATTCTTGCCCAGGTTTCTGCCTCTCCCCCTTTAGGTTGTAAGTTTGCAAGTTTTCAATCTTGTACGGTGCTTTGGGAAAAAAAGCGCAGTGTACGTAATAATTTAAGCTCAAAGACAAGGCCCTCCGTTTATTGTGTATAATATTATACTTTTCTTAGTGCTCAAACCCTGTATACTGCTAAGGAATATCTTGGCACCTTACAAATAAAGGAAAATAATAATAATGTTACCTCCTTCTCATATGTCTTTTTGTGATGTGTGAACTTATACTTTGAAGCATCATTCAGATAGATAGATAGATAGATAGATAGATAGATAGATAGATGAAGTTATAGCTAAAATAAACACTACATCTAGAATTTCTTTATTTTAAACTTTATGAACAACATTTTGCCCATCAAGTCATGTTTTTCATAAAAGTCTTCTATAAATATGACACTTCAATGGACCATTAAATGTAGATCATCTGTTTATAAACTTAAATTTCTTGGGGAATTTGAATCTATGTAAGTAGAGTTGGCACGAAGAGCTAATTATAAATATAACACAAGTTATAAAGTATACATAAATACAAATATAACACAATAAAGATAGAGACAACATGGCGCAAAGGAGTTGAGGACCCTACTCCAAAGAGCTCCAAAGTACATACAATCTAGAGGGCGTGGTTAGGAATGTCAAATAGTAGGGAAACGCATATATTAAGAATAGTATTTTGCGTACATTTACATTAACACCAATGATAGTTATAATACTTATGTATATAGCATGCATAATAAAAACAGATATCACAGTTCAAATGATAGATTGTGAAAAACAATTTATTAAACACACACCATATGGACTGTATAAATATCTACTTGCATGTGTCTTCATTTCCAGTAAATGCCACAATATAAATTCAGCAAAGCTTCTATGAAATGAAAACTTCTGCTTCAGGCAACACTATGACAAGTTGTTTTCTTGTTGTAACTCAGTCAAGAGTTTTACAGTCCTGACAGAATATTTGATGTGAACAAGATTTAAGCCATCAGTTCTTGCTTATTTGTCATATAGTTAAAACATAAATGATGGGAATTAGACATGCAGATTGAAATGGAAAGTGAAGTCTGCAGAAAACTGCTTCTGTATGAAAGTAAATCAGACGGTCCTGAAATATTTTGACTTTGAGGTCACATTTTACAAGATTTCAAAGATTTATCATTTTGAGTCATGAGTGAATTAGAAGAAAAAGTAAATTAATCGTGCTATAAAAGATTATTAGTAATAATTTTATACTGTATGTTACAATATATGGGATCAGATGCATTGGGAATGTAATAAAGGTGGACTGAAGAGAGGAAGAACAGGACAAATATGGGAATGCGGTGGAGACTGAGGGTGTAGAGGAAAAATTCAGGGGAGGAGGGATTGAAAAAAGGTGTAAAGGAGAGACCAAAAGAAGGACTGAAAGAAGTCTGAAAGGACAAGTGGCAGAAATACAGAAAGAGGGCAGTAGAGGAGAGAACAAAAGGGGATGTATACAGTAAAAAATAAAGTGATGATTAATTCTCTAAAATGGAGTGGATTAAAAAACATTAAAAAGTGTAAGAATATATAAACTTCTCTTAACATAACAGTTTTACATATACCTGACAATATGGTCCGAAATAGTATGAAAATTAACTATATTATTATATTGAATTCATAATCCAAAGAGAATGTATTACATAAATATTAATACCCAATAGATATTATATACCAAAATGTCAAATTAATTAAAAATGACCAATAATCTTTTAGAAAAGAGGAAAGTGGTACATGTAATCGCAGTTCAAGTAATGTAAACAGTGACCCAAAGAAAATGTGATGGTATAATAAATCCAAGAATACATCTATTAGGTCAAGCTAGCTACTCCAATCACCACATGTGAATTACATTACATATATCACTAGCATGGATACCAGATAGGACATGCTGCCCAATTATACTCACAAAGAGTGTCTGGGACTATACTCGTTATACCATACTTACCTGAAAAAATAAGTGGTCTAAATGAAGGGTTTAATCATAAGATTTCACAACATCAAATAACAGATAATATAACAGCAGCAACCTCTGAAATCAACCCTCATCCAAAAAATCTGAATCTGAAATCTGAACATTACTATTCGTTAAGACTATATACCATAACCCAATGTTACCATAACCCAATGCTTCCATAACTCTCCAGAAATGTAAATCCTATAGAGGTATCCAAATGTATTTTTGTTTTAATTGAAAACTATCTATATGACTTTTTCTGTTTGTTGTTGCAAGTTTTCAAACTTATATTGTTTTCATTGTGTTGTGGTCCTTTAAGAGATACATGCTTAATGGGTTTAATTTTATTTTATATCCACGTAAAATCATTCATAAGATCTAGGCTAGATTCAACAACTCTGTGCATTCCTTATTTACGCGGTCAAGATTTACTGGAAAGACAATAATGGTGGAAAACAAGTTCAAGAACACTGATAGCTTTGGGGTTTACATCAGGGTGATGGAAAACAGTAAAAGCGATTTACTGACTGAAGTAGTGAAAAGGAAGCTTTAAGATGAAAATAGAGCAAATTCGCTTAAGGCATGAAATGAGAGAATACATAGCCATTAAATATGACACCCACAAAGCACCAGATGCAGTGATATTTCTTAAATTACAAGAATTGTCTTTATTTTATATAACTTAAGGTTAAGATGCTCCTCATAACGATGAGATGCTGTCATCTATGGCAACATGATTACTACAGGCTTTCATTTTGCAATTGGCGTATATTGTTGTATACACAGAAGGTTCAAGAAAGTTTATGGTCAAAATAACTTAAGAATTTCTCTGGGAAAATGCTGGATTTTACAGCACAGTTATAAAATTACAACTGGTGATGAAATTAAGAATGTGTATCAGCTGACAAACATACACATAGGGCCCTATTAAATTCGAGCTGCGGATGAAATCGTATCTCGCAAAGGCAGTTTTCCTGCTGTTTGCGAGTACCGAATCTCTCGCAGCCTGCTTTGCGATATGACTGCGAGAAAATGGCCGAGAATAGGCTCCGAGAGAGCTACGTAGCCTTAAATCTATGCATGAGTCTCGCATATCGTAAGAATCCTCTACGTGCTGCCTCGGAACAGCCCGAGACAGCAGTGTGAGGCTCTCCCCTGCACCCTATCCACATCCCCATGCTGCAGGGGTCTCTATCAGGACCCCTGCAGCACCCCCACATTAAGCCCTTGCAGCGGGGGTCCCCGATCTGCATAGATCAGGCCCCCCGCTGCATTTAAAACTTTTAAATTCCCCGCCGCGGCTCCTTAAAGGGGCCGCGGCACACTATTACCCAATCCCGGCCGCGGCACTTAAAATTAACCCCCCTCTATGGTGGGAGTCCCCATCGAGACCCCCGAAGTGTCCCCATATAAACCCCCTGCAGCGGGGGTCCCCGATCGGCACCGATCGTGACCCTGCTGCAATTTAATTTTAAATTTCCCGCCTTGCGGGTCCTCAAAGGACCGTAAAGGTCCTGAAAGGACTCGCACTAAAAATATTAACCCCAGGCAACTATAATTACCCCATTAACTCATGGTGGTCAATACAGACCACCATAAGGCCTAAATTAACCCATTAACTCATGATGGTCAATCTAGACCACCATAAGGCCTAAATTAACCCATTAACTCATGGTGGTCAATACAGACCACCATAAGGCCTAAATTAACCAATTAACTCATGATGGTCAATCCAGACCACCATAAGGCCTAAATTAACCCATTAACTCATGGTGGTCAATACAGACCACCATAAGGCCTAAATTAACCCATTAACTCATGGTGGTCAATACAGACCACCATAAGGCTCTATTTAACCCCATCAGTCCCATAAGGGTATATTATTACCATTATGGGCCTGTTACAACCCAACATTAACCACATAAGTGCCATGATGGTCCTCAAGGACCATCATGACACTAACTACAAACACTACACTATAACCCCCAATAAACCATTTAATCTAAACTAACCCCGCTCTACACTAATCTATTAACACTTACACTACCTACCTACACTACCTACCCCCTAATAAACCTCCCCAACACTCTAATTACAAAAAACAAAAAACCTACAGTACAGAAAACAAAAAAACCTACAGTACAGAAAACAAATAACCTACAGTACAGAAAAAAAAAAAAAAATTACAACCCCACCCCCACTACAGAAAAAAAAAAATACATTACAACCCCACCCCCCACTACAGAAAATAAATAAATTACACACCTGAAAAGGAAAGACAGATAAACACAATACAATACATACATATAATACATTACATACATTACATACAATGCATGACATTACATATAAGATATTAAATATAATATATTACATATAATATATTAAATATAATATATTAAATATAATACATTACATACATTACATACAATACATGACATTACATATAATATATTAAATATAATATATTACATATAATATATTAAATATAATACATTACATACATTACATACAATACATGACATTACATATAATATATTAAATATAATATACTACATATAATATATTAAATATAATACATTACATACATTACATACAATACATGACATTACATATAATATATTAAATATAATATATTACATATAATATATTAAATATAATACATTACATACATTACATACAATACATGACATTACATATAATATATTACATATAGTCCAAATCAAATACCCCCTATCTATCTAACATACAAAAAATCCTAACTACATACACAGACCCTTATTCTAAAATAAAATAAAATAATTAGAGTCCTAACTACACAGACCCTAATTCTAAGCTAAAATCAATAAATTAAGACCACTTACATTTAAGATGTTGCTTCAGATCACTAACCTATGGGTCAAACAAAAACAAAAAAATTAGTACAAAACATTAACATCCAATAAATAAACATTCTATGCATTCTAAATAATATACTCACCTTTACAGGATGTCCCGTCACTGTTTAGCTCTTCCGGCGCGGCCCTGTTAAAAAAAAAAACACGATACATGAATACATTAATACAATATATCAACAATAAATAAAATCACATATTATAATTGTCTAACTGCGATTCGTCGTCACGCTTCAGACGAATCGCAGTTTGACAATTATAAAGTGCTGCGCATTGCGCAGAGCGCGGCGCGAGCCGCGCATGCGCAGAGCGCGGCGCGAGCCGCGCATGCGCAGAGCGCGGCGCAAGGCGCTTGCGCAGAGCGCGGCGCAAGGCGCTTGCGCGCAGCGCGGCCCGACATAAGAGTGAAGAAGAGGGGGGGTAGAGGCACAGAGGGAGAGTGGGGAAGAGGGGAGGGAGAGTGGGGAAGAGGGGAGGGAGAGTGGGGAAGAGGGGAGGGAGAGTGGGGAAGAGAGGCACAGAGGGAGAGTGGGGAAGAGGGAGAGTGGGGAAGAGGGAGAGTGGGGAAGAGGGGGGTGGGGAAGAGGGGGGGGGAGAGGCACGGCACAGAGGAAGAGTGGGGAAGAGGCACAGAGGGAGAGTGGGGAAGAGACACAGAGGGAGGGGGAAGAGACACAGAGGGATAGGTGGGAAAGAGACACAGGGGAGGTAGAGGAGGGGGAAAAGACACACGGGAGGGAGAACAGGGGGAAGATACACATGGGAGGGAAATGGGGGGGGGAGAGGGGAACAGACACAGGGGGAAGGGGGAAAGAGACACCGGCCAGGGGGGAACAGGCACAGAGGGAGAGGGGGGAAGAGGCACAGAGGGAGAGGGGGGAAGAGATACAGAGGGTGAGGGAGGAAGAGACACAGAGGGAAAGGGGGGAAGAGGTACAGAGAGAGGGGGAAAGAGGCACAGAGGGAAAGGGGGGAAGAGATACAGAGAGAGGGGGAAAGAGGCACAGAGGGGGGGGGAACAGAGGAAGGGGTGAAGAGACACAGTGGCGAGACACACAGAGAGAGGCGGGGGAAGAGGCACAGAGGGAGAGGGTGGAAGACACAGAGGGTGAGGGGGAAGAGACAGGGAGGAAGAGGCACAGAAAGAGGAGGGGGAAGAGACACAGGGGAGTGAGAGGAGGGGGAAGAGACACAGGGGAGAGAGTGCAGGGGGGAAGATACACAAGGGAGGGAAATGGAGACACGAGGAAGGCCGGAACAGACACAGGGGGAGGGGGAAAGAGACACAGGCCAGGGGGGAACAGACACAGGGGAGGGTTGGGGGAGACACAGGGGGGGGAAGAGATGCATGGGAGGGAGAAGGGGGAAAGAGACACAGGGGAGGAGTTTAGAGACACGGGAGGGAAAGGGAGGTAAAAACACAGGGGGGCAGGAGATACAAAGGAGGTAGACGAGGTGGAAGGAGACACAAGGGAGGGAGAGGAGGGGGGAAATAAGACACGAGGGAGGAAGTAGACAGAGGGAGAGACTCGCAATGAGCTCCAAAGGGGCTCATTGCAAGGCCTGTGATGAGCGCCAAAGGCGCTCATCACAAGGCCAGTAAAGTAGAGGGGGAGAGGCTTACATTGTGTGGCAAACAGCATTGCCAGGCTTCAGTTTTTATTGCCGTCATTTTTGACGGGCAAGTCGCTAGTACACATATAAACATCTAAATATACATTTAACTTACCTCCCCGCGATGTCCCCGGCCTTCTCTCCTTCAGCCCCGGCTGGGCCGCGGAACCATCCGCGCTCTAAAAAAAACAAAACAAAAACTAACGGAGGTCTACACTGGCAGACCTCCCCGACGCTAATGAACCTCCCGGAGTCGTTTCCGGGATGAAATTGGCATTGGCGGCTTGTGATTGGCTGAAAAAGCTGTCTATCAATTTCAGCCAATCAAAAGTCGTCAATGTGTGAGCCAATCAGGATGGGATACACCCCAATATCCCACCCTGATTGGCTAAAACACTTGTCTATCTTTCTGGGAACCAATCACAAGGCTCAGATGCCTTCAGCCAATCACTATGGGATACACCCCCACGGAGTGATTGGTAGAAGACATCTGGGCATCCTCATTGGCTCCTACATTGACGACTTTTGATTGGCTGACAGCTTTTTCAGCCAATCACAAGCCGCCAATGCCAATTTCCTCCCGGTTAGTTTAGATTAAATGGTTTATTGGGTGTTATAGTGTAGTGTTTGTAGTTAGTGTCATGATGGTCCTTGAGGACCATCATGGCACTTATGTGGTTAATGTTGGGTTGTAACAGGCCCATAATGGTAATAATATACCCTTATGGGACTGATGGGGTTAAATAGAGCCTTATGGTGGTCTGTATTGACCATCATGAGTTAATGGGTTAATTTAGGCCTTATGGTGGTCTGTATTGACCATCATGAGTTAATGGGTTAATTTAGGCCTTATGGTGGTCTGGATTGACCATCATGAGTTAATGGGTTAATTTAGGCCTTATGGTGGTCTGTATTGACCACCATGAGTTAATGGGTTAATTTAGGCCTTATGGTGGTCTGTATTGACCATCATGAGTCAATGGGTTAATTTAGGCCTTATGGTGGTCTGTATTGACCATCATGAGTTAATGGGTTAATTTAGGCCTTATGGTGGTCTGTATTGACCACCATGAGTTAATGGGTTAATTTAGGCCTTATGGTGGTCTGTATTGACCACCATGAGTTAATGGTGTAATTATAGTTGCCTGGGGTTAATATTTTTAGTGCGAGTCCTTTCAGGACCTTTACGGTCCTTTGAGGACCCGCGAGGCGGGAAATTTAAAATTGAATTGCAGCAGGGTCACGATCGGTGCCGATCGGGGCCCCCCGCTGCAGGGGGTTTATGTGGGGACACTTCGGGGGTCCCGATGGGGACCCCCAGCATAGAGGGGGGTTAATTTTAGGTGCCGCGGCCGGGATTGGGTAATAGTGTGCCGCGGGCCTTTTAAGGAGCCACGGCGGGGAATTTAAAAGTTTTAAATGCAGCGGGGGCCTGATCGGTGCCGATCGGGGACCCCCGCTGCAAGGGGTTAATGTGTGGGGGCTGTGGGGGTTCCTATGGACCCCTGCAGCAAGGTGTTCATGTGAGGACACTTCGGGGGTCCCGATGGGGACCCCCGCATTGAGGGGGGGTTAATTTTAGGTGCCTGGGTTTTTTTTGGAGTACCCCCCACGGCAGGGCTTATGTGGGGGACTGCCGCGGAGGCCCCGTTTAGGACCCCCGCAGCACTTGATGAGGAGTGGGAGCCTGCGATATCATCTCGCAGGCTGTCACTCCTCATGTACATTTACGCAGTGTAGATACGTACGGCCCTGCTGCGTAGCTCATACGTTGCTCGCAGCAGGGCTAATTTAATAGCATTGTAAGTTAGAGAAACTGTGCAGTACGTAGGGCTTAAGTAGAAGCCTCTTATTTACGAGGCTGGAATTTAATGAGGCCCATAGTGTTTAAAATAGTGTAAAAAGCACAAACATCTTGGGCATTGTTAAGTCTTGTAACTAAGATTCCTTATGTGTTGGTTTCTATGATCTCTATGCAACTTGGATTAAGGTCTTCACTGAAAGGTGCACCTAGCTATCGCCCCAACAAAATACAGTATTTTTTTTAAAGCTTGTCTATCTTACCCATCCCTGAAGGATGAAGCTACAATCTTTTTTGAGGTTATTCCTATGTTAGACAGTGCAAGTAAATCAAGATTATTTTGCCACTAATGACACATTCAAACAAGATATCTAGAAAATCAGATGAGATAACAGCCATCTAAAAGTAGAGTATGACAACTCTGATATACAGTATATGTCATGTCATTCCTTTCGTGAATTTAGTTTATTTAAGCAGGGTGAAAAATACTGAGATAATTATAAGAAGAACTATCTACTTGCCCGTCAAAAATGACGGGAATAAAATTTGAAGCCTGGCAATGCTGTTTGCCACCTAATGTGAGCACCTTCGGCGCTCATAGCGAGTTTCTCCCCCTAAGTACATCCTCCCTTGTATCTCATTTCCCCTCTCCTCTCCCTCCCTTGTGTCTCCCACACTGTTTTTTAACCCCTCTCTCCCTCCCATGTGTCTCATTTCCCCCTTCCCATGTCATTTCCCCCCCCGTGTCTCTTCCTCCCTCCCCTGTGTCTGTTCCCCCCTCCCCTGTGTCTCTTCCCCCTGTCCCTCACCTGTGTCTTTCTCCCCTCTCCCTCCCCTTTCTCTCTTCCCCCCTCCCCTGTGTCTCTTTCCCCCTCTCCCTCCCCTGTGCCTGTTTCCCCCCTCTTTCCCCCTTCCCCTTTATCCTCATCCTCCTCTCTCCTTCCCCCTTATCCTCCTCCTCCTCTCCTTCCCCTTATCCTCCTCCTTTTCCCCCTTATCCTCCTCCCTTTCCCCCTTCTCCTCCCTCCTTATCTCTTCTCCTCCTACTCCCTCCTTCCTCCCTTATCCTCCTTCCCCCTTCCACTCCTCCTCCCTCCCCCTTATCCTCCTTCCCCTCCTCCTTCCTCCTTCTCTCCTCCTTATCCTCCTCCCTCCTTCCATCCTTATCTTCCTACTCCTCTCTTTTCCAAAGTCCTTCCCCCCGATCCTCCTCCTCCCACCTAATCCTCCTCCTTCCTTCCCCCATTAACCTCCTCCTTATCCTCCTCCCTCCTTCCCATGCTCCTCCCTCCTTCCCCTCCTCCTCCTCCTCCTTCCTCCCTTCCCCCGCTATAATTACTACCCTATCCCCTTTCCCCTCTCTCCTTACTATCATGCGATCAGCTCCTGCTGCTCTCCCCTGCAGCGCCGGCTTCTGGCTGTGTCCCAACCGGCATGCTTCTGGCTGTGACCCAACCGGCATATGCTAATGACGGTTAGGACAAGGAGGAGGATAAGGAGGGAGGAGACAAGGGAGGTTAAGAGCAGGAATGGCGCTGCTGGCAGGGTAGCCTCCTGGTAGGTGCTTGGGATAGGATGGTGATGGAAACCCGGGGGAGCCTCTGGCACTCATCGCAAACCCTCCCCCGGCAGGAACCAAGTACTTTAGGGTGATGTGAGGGCGGGGGGGCTTGCGATGAGCGCCTCCGGCGCTCATCGTGAGTCCTCCACTGGCAGGAACCAGGTACAAAGTCATTAAGTCCGGCAGCCTAATTCCCGCGTGATGGTTCGCCTCGTTTCGCGAAGCTTACAAGTGCGTGACCAACTTTGTAAGCGTTGCGAACAGGGATGCAGATCCACAACTATATATATGATACTGAGTGGTCCATAATTTATCATATAGATCCATATAGATTTATCTTTAATTTAAAAGTCAGATATCATACATGAAGTAGGTCATTATGATCACAATGGTACTCTTTTACAAATAATTTTTTGTTGCATCTAAAGTAATGTACTAACTTACAGCCTTATTAAATTGTGATTTGGCCAATTGAATAGGGCTCTATATAAGCACAGAGCATATATTTTTTATAGAAGTTTTTAGTTAATGAACTTCTATCCAAAAGCAAGATCTTCACTAACTAAAAACTTCTGGAAAAAAAATTGCTATGTGCTTATATAGAGCCCTATTCAAATGGCCAAATTGCAATTTAATAAGGCTATTATTGTGTATCATGTTATTTTTACAATGTCACGTTTTAGTGAATTTTGTAAGTTTTGATGAATACGTTTTTGTCAGTGTTGAGTAATTTGGACAAGAAAAAAAGTGTGCAGATTTAAATAAAAGGTCCAATCTAGCAAAATACCTGTAAAGTATTAAAACTTTCAATATGTACAAACACATTAAGAAAAGAAAATTGCCAAGTCCTTGCACACAATGGGGGAAATTTACTAATAGGACGTGCAAAGAGCAGCTATCTACCATAGCTCACTACAAATGAGGGCTTTAATGAGCTTCTGTAATGCACGATGCAGCACTGTGAATCCATCCACTATCCACATCTATATACATTGCAATGAACATAGCACTTGTGTGTTATAGGAAACAGTCATGCACACCGACTTCTGTTGTTGTAGAAGCCATATTGGGTGGCAAACCTAAAAGGGTTGGCAATACATCAATGATGGCAATAATAATAACAAACCCAAAATTATGCCATGCATGGTCTGAGGCACTTCATAGTAAGAACATATCTACCTGGGCATTTAAATCATACTTAAAAGAGGGAACAGAGACTGCTTTATAGTGCAAGGAAATCAACAAGGCTTGCAAACGGGCTAAAATAGAAAATTAAAAAAGTTTGTTGTAAGGGAGAGTAAGACTAACCCAAATCCTTAGTATACCATCATACCATCATTTGGAATTTGGATCTACAAAAGCCCCAACACTGTGGATCTACAACAGGACAAAGCCAAAGTTATCTTGATGTCTTGCCAGGAAAAGGATCAGCGGATCACATGATTCAGAGACTACCCAAAGGGTTGAATGGAGAAGGAGCAATCCTTGGGACCCTGATTCCGGATTTAACCATTGCTCCAAACTGCCTCCCACTGAGATTGTGCAACAATCAGGGGAGGTCACCTGCCCTAAGATCCTGAATAATCTGTGATTGATGGTAAGGGGAATGACCCACTAGAGACTGTGCAGAGGAAGGAAGTGACCACCATGTGGGCCAGGTTTTCTTATACCAGACAAGAAGTCAAGTTTGCCAGTAGGGCAAATTGTTTCACAGACCTCAGTTTTGGAGATTGTATTGCTGGTTGGTCATCTGTGGTTCCCACTGGCGATGCTACCACATAGCCCTTGGATTACAAATGAGGACTTACTGAAATGCTGTCCACAGCCACCCCCGGATGCCCTTGATAACCTACCGCAGACTGTGCAGGCTGGGTGTCACTATTTATCCTCACTAGAGCTGCTCCATGAAGCAGAATTTTAAGTCCTGAACTACGGTCCCTGAAGGACTATCTTATTACAACCCAAAGACAAGGACTAATCATCAAACTTAGTATGGCAGCATGACGGCAATAATTGGGAGGAGATCATTGCCTCAATGTTCCATTTGAAAAGGGGAAGTAGCTGTCACAACCCTCTTTTTGGGGCCAGGGTGGGACTCCTCTGACCTCCTAACCAACGGGGGTCAGGGATAAGTGTATGATGTTTTTCCCCAAGCTCTGGTTGTAAGCCCTGGGTGCCTAAGGCCCCTTTCCACCAGGTTATTTGGGCCTAGAGGACTTTTGGTCTTTTTCCATTTTAGATCTATTATTTTGTGTGTAGAGTGTGTTTTAGGGTGCAACTATTGCATTAAGCTAAACATATTTCCCTACTCAGGTTTGACCCCAAACCCCACCCAGACACTCTGTCTCCAGCAGTTACTCAAGCTAATCAACCCCTGCTGTGCTAAGATCCTGCCCAGAAGTAGCTGATAGCTGGGAGCCATAGACCCCTCAGCACCTAGATGGGGAAGGAGACCGCTGACACCATGTACTTGGAGACAGATCTGGCCCATGTATGGTAGTTCAAAGAGGATAAAAGGTGTCAAACTTGTGTTTACCAAGGGAAGTGGCCTATTGGTGATTGTTCCAAGCAATAAAGATTATGTATCTAACAGCGTATATTGCATCATAATGGTTGAATATTGGTTATATTATTTAATTTAAATATAACAAATATATTGCTAGTGTGTGGTGTAAACATGCATTGCTGAATATCAGCATTTCCTGTAGTACAAAGCATGATGAGGGTTTGCAAATTTGGAGAAGTTGGGCTTTCACGATTGCCTCAGGTTACATGACCTTAAGACCCATAACACTCCCTGTTCACTGCTAGCCACCGCACAATGAGCTAAATCACATTTAAACTTGGCCTAACACTCCTGTGATCCGTTAGTAAATTCCCCCCAATGTGTTAACACAGCAGTCTGCATGTCAGTAATGTTACTCCATAACAGTAGATAAGCATACTATGATAAATATAATACCATTCCCTTGACTGATAACTGGTTAGTTACAAAACAAAGCTTGTAAAATCACAATTCCAAGTGACTTATAGAGAAAACAAGTGTTACTCCATTGACATCAATGTCAAACATAAAACATTTACAATATGTAACAATAAACAGAAAATGAACCTTGTGGAATAAAAAAATCATAGTTATTATTTTTATTGTTTATTTGTAAGACGCCAATATATTCTGTAGTGCTATACATTCATTGTGATCAAGGCAAAATAATATTAACACAATACAACAAATGCAGGGCCCGGTATCTGAGCTTAGAATCCAGTGTCCATACTGCTTTCCCCAAGATTGAATACTTCTTGTGTTACTCTTTTGGCTTAAAGAATTATTAATTTATTATATGAAATATTATGCATGTGTTTAATTAGAACAGATTCAACAAGAATTTAAAGTAAGCTATTGAAATCTAAGAAGTTAAAGAATGAAAATGGCAGGAGAAAATTTAGATAGGATACCTCACTAGTATATCCTTTTCTCATGACTTATCAACCATCACATTGCCATCACAGACAATATTCTGTGCGAAGAGAGCTATAACATACACTAATACACCTGTTTCTGCTAAATATAGTAAAAGTGAATTTGCTTTTTCAAGATAGGAAGGAATGTAATTTTGTAAGACAAGTTTTTGTTTTCCTCTGAATAAGCAGAGATTAAAATCTAAATCGGGAGAGATCTAAAAAGTGCAGACCTAAACTTTATTTCTTTAACCACAACTAGAATGGCAGTACAAAAATATGCTACCCAAGTAATAAGTAACCACAAGAGAAAATAGATGAGCATATGGGTATTTCTCACAATATAGTCGTCAAATGGCTTTGTTTTCCACTTCCAACTTTCCTTCAGGCCCATGCACTTTCAAATGATTATGGTTTGTTTTATTATTGTCTTATCAAAATATGTCTAGACTTTCATGATCTGAGAGCAATATACATTCATTAATGAAACTAAATTATTTAAGTACATGTAAAAAGCAAAGGTGTTCCCATATGACTATAGTTTACATAGATTTTTCAATGAAAGGCAAAGTATAAATTAATAAAAGCCAAAACAATGTTAATGATAATCCTGGTGGCTGCCCTATGGCTATTAAGACATGAACCCATTACAAAGTCTATTGATTTTTCCATTGGGAAAATGATTTGGTTAAGCTGTTATTTTCAGCTAGTGTCCACCATGGTCATAACATATTCTTCAGTGTTATGAATGGTGTGGTCTACAAAAAGTTAGTATCAGTCAGCATACAACAGTCAGCTCTTGAGAATTCAATATGTCTGCATACTTAAGATCATTTTCTTTATAAGGAAATCTAAAATATACATACTGATTGTTGCTTTGTGATCACGGCTCAAACAGTAAACATAACATGTTTTGCATTCAAATCTATAAATTACTTTATTTAATCTAACTATACATTAATATGTGGGACATTTCTAATATGATCTAATACACATGCCATTCAAACAAGACAATGGATGATTGGGCAATAGGCAGCTCTTTTAAAGTTTTATTTTTTTAAGCAAGTTTAATAGTCATGCAAAATAGCATCTTGGAATGGTCAAATCCTAAAGGAGAACTTTAGTGGCCTTATAACGAGGTCTGTAAAGAATAAATACATCTTGAATCGTTATTACATTTTTACTGTGCATTTGTAAAAGGTTCAGATCTTCCCACTGAATGAAGTATTGTGTCTGGAGTGGAACTGCCAAGGAGGAAATGCAAAATTGAAAACCACTGTCTGAAATACACATTAGTAGCAGGAAGCTGTGTATAATAAGCTGGCTAGCCATGCACAAACACACTTTCTAGTTACCACCCATTATCATACTGCAGTTTTGGTATGCCAATTTTGGCCCACATTAAATTCCAAGCCAGTAACTCCAACGTGAAGCCAGTAACGGCTGCGTGCTTGAAATTTGGCCGAGTTACATTGCTATTAGATTAGAAGGGCAGCGAGCTATGAGCTGGAGAAGCAAAACTGTAAACCATCTGTCAGCCAGCAGCTTTGCGGGCTTCAATTCTAATCAATTAAGCAAGGCCGTAGGTACAGCTTTAGATGGAGCCAATGGAAACAGAGATCGTCAGCATTGCGTCACAAGAAAATGGAGGATGGGTTTCAAAGTCCTACGTGATTCAATTACGATCTACGAGCGAACCTATATTCCATTAAAAATGCAATATTAATAAAGCCTCAAATATGATATTCTATCTCATGCGAGTTACAGTATATGTATTAACACATTGATTCACGGGTTCGATATAACACAAAAAATATACATGAAATTAAGTATTTTTTCTGAGCCGATTGGCAGGATTGAGAAGGTTGTGCTATTAATTCTAAGACCCAACATCACTTTCACTGTTAATATATGTACACTAGTGTGTTTTTATTTGAATTACAAGCGCTATGTATTGGACTTTACCCCCCTTGCGGGTGCTCTCGAGCACACGTTGGGCTTTCGGCTCCATTTGCGTATTACAGGCTTGAATTCTTTGCAGTTTTATAGCTAAATTGAACAAGTAGCGGTTACGGGCTTGACAGATCAAAGGATTTACGCGCGAAAAGTTCAACGTTGCTCAATCCGTAGGCTTTTTACGGCCCTGCTGCATTTTAACCCAAATTTAATGCAGCTGTTAGATAGCCCTCCTCTCTGGGCATATCCACTCCAGACACAATACTTCATTCTGAAGGTTAAAGGATATGGGGATTAAGTAATCTGGAACATGACTGGAAAAGAATAATTACAACTTTTTTTTTGTTATCATGGCCTACCTATTGTTTAGAGAGCCCTTTATAAGACTGTTAAAGTGGTCCTTTAAATTGATGAGTGTGTTTTCTAAATACATGTACTATATATTTTATATACTGCATATACTGAAGGGGGAACTAGTTATCAGAATATCTGCTATGTGTTTGCACAGATTTTATTGCATAATCAGCTTGTTAAGGAGGAGACAGGAAGGGCCTGAGTATGTGAATTATCTTGTAGATATTCTCTTTCAGCTTTTGTAAAAGTCAAGCCAATCTCTTCATAATGCACTATTTTATTATATGATAGTCTCCCTTGCTACCAAAGAATCAACTTACACGTTCATGCACAAATATATTATACTAGAATATTGCCTGTCAAAAAATGACAGGAATCAAATTGTAAGTGAGCTAATGCTGTTTGGTGTATGGTAATGAACTAAATAATACATTAATAAATGAATATACTTTACCTATTTGGAAGTAATAAATGCAGGAAGCATTATGCTGAAGAGCTGACAATCTGTTTTCATGTTGCTGCAGCATACAATGTGTGTTTTGAGTGCTGTGGAGCTGCTGTGTTAGTGTGAGCAATGTGTGCAGTGTGTAGTGTAAATAGTGTGCGTGCGCAAGGAAAATCCGTTAGGGTAGCTGTGTACTTCCGCATTGTGTAAGTTAGTGTTGTAAAATGGCGCCTAATGTGTGTGGTACGCAGCCGTGGCTGATTTTGCGTCTTTGTTCTTGGACCTCGTCCGGCTTTTTTGGAAAATCTGTGTATGTTTGGTGGCGTTTTGCGTGTTTAGGGTCCTGTAGCCTTGTTTTCGTTTTTTGCGGCGGCCATTTTTTCTCTCGCTTAGATGATTCTCGGGTGTCTAAACTCTTCAATTTGGGCTTAAATGGAGGTGCAACTTCACTTGCAGAGTTCCTGGGTGCTCTCTCTTGCTGTGGGTAAGCTTTTTATGTGTTTGTTGTGTGTATTTATTGTTACATAGTTACATAGTATTTAAGGTTGAAAAAAGACCTTCAGTCCATCAATTTCAACCTTTCAAGATCTCCTCCGATCTGCAATATGCGGATTAACTATTAATTAATTAGTTGTATAAAAAAGCACTCCCAAATCCCTTTCAATATCTGATACACCTAGATTTACTCCATTAAGATTATAAATTGCATTCCCAGATGCATAACTTTACATTTATTCGTATTAAATCTCATCTGCTATTGTGTTTTGAATGTTTTGAGGTTCGCGCGGGTCTGCCGTTTAAGTCGTAATTTTGCAAAGTCGGAATGTTTTCGGCGCTTCACGAGGGCCGCAGAGTTAGCAACACATTTTCACAACCCGCAGTTATGACAACTATATATGTGATCCATCATATTATTTAGGTGCCTGTGTATAGATCAAATTTCCTCCACAGTATAATTTTGAGCAGGAGGCCCTTGGCATAATTTGATTTTGATCTATGTATTAGCAGTGAACACAATTTTTGTCTGAAAATTCTTTGCATCCGTAAAAATAGTTAGGCTCAGTAATGTGCCTCCCTTTATCCTCCCACACAACAATTCTTCTCTCCCATTATTCCTTGTTTACTACAATCATTCTCCTAATTTTCTATTTCTCTCTTTTAAACATTTTCATCAGCAATAGGTAAATAACAGACTAACACACTTTGTTCAGGATCTTTCAAGCCCCTTGCCCATATCATGATGGATTCCCACCTTAGTACAATCATTCTAGCAAAGTAAATATAATTATATGGAGCTGCTTTACTACAGTAACTTGAGAAGAAAGCTCAATAGATCTTGAAACTTCAGCAGTCTCACCTCATATGTCTTGATTTAAGAATATTACATTGAGAGTACATGTAAAGGAAATAATCTCTTTCTGGGTAAAAGGCAGTATCCTTTTATTTGGATTAGCAAGATAGAAGTACCATAAGAATTTTCTAGACTTTTAAAATAACATTTACAAGCTATCGTAGTGCAGCAGATAAAAACTAAGAGAAAAGGGCCTCTGCTGTTTAGATAACTTTCAATGTATCTGCAAACCTTCCTGCTACACTGAAGGGCTGCCCATTTGGATTTATGTTTCTGAAGGCTGACACTATTCAGCTCTGTTAAATCAAGTGCATGCCAGTCTTGATTTAATCACTTCTGAATGAAACTGCTAGAAACTTGTTGCCAATCCTCTGTTTTTGTATTTATAATAGAAATATGTTTTAGTTCATGGCTCATTTCATTTTTGTATATCACACATATTTTTTGTCTCTGTTTACTTAACATTAAGATTGGCTGGGATTCTAGATTTACATGTTCATAAAGAGAAATGGTGTATGATACTAACTTTCGGAAAGTTTCCTTCCTTCTTGGAGCCTTAATGAACTAAACACTTTGAGAAAAGGATGCAAAATAGTTTCGATTTCACAGCCTAACAAATTTAAACCCTTTTCTTCAAACATTTTAAAAATAAACAAATTTTGGGTGCTGAATTAAATATGATCATGAACTTCCGACAGGATGTATTATTTATATCATTATAGGCCTTATACTATTACTTCTAAGAATAACATTGGGTATAATAACACAATTAAGTGTTTATGATTGTATGATTCTTGTTAATTTCTTTACAAACATAGGGCCATATTCGATTGAGGATTCGGGCGATCCGATGGCCCGTAAGTGAGGTCGAAAGTTAATTTGCTATTTAATTGGGATCCTTTTGAGGGCTCCAAACAGATTACGAGTTACAGCCTTGAAAAAATGGCGATGGTTAAACCAGTAACTTACAGCCTCCTGAAGCCTTTGATCCTTCACTTTCACAAGAGTTAAGATGGCTAAAATTGCAAATGGCTATTCAATTGCTCCAATTCCCCACTTGCATTCAAACTAGTAAAGGGTTGAAAAAAGACAAGATAAAGAGTAATTATCCAGGGTATCTCTCAGAAACAATTATAATAATTGGATATGTTCACATATCTAGTAAGTTATATCGCTACTGAGAAAATATCATTGGCAGTGTAAAAATTGATAATAGTAGGAAAAAAAAGAAAGAGAAAAGTACACCTTTAATTCAAATGATATTGTTTATCCTCATAGAATGATCCTACATAACGATCATTTCCGGTTCCAGCCGTCTACTTCCGGTTTTGATTCCATGCTGTCGGACCTCCGTCTGTTTGGGAACTTGGTTCAGCTGCTGTTTTGAGCTGTGCCTACAATCCACAGATTGGTCCCTACATTAACCTTTACCCCCGCAGCATTTAAAATTCAAATATCTTGCCTTGCGGGTCCTTAAAGGACATTAAAGGCACACAATTAGTTGACGCCAACAGTGATTTCAGCCAATCAGAATTGCACAAATGCTTTCAGACAATCAGAATGTGATACAGGGGTGTATTCCTTTCTGATTGGCGGAAATCTGATGACTGTGATTTTAGCCAATCAGAAAGCGCAATTTTTTCTTTTTTTAGATCAGAGCATGTGCGGGAACCTTCATTTGTGGCGTGGAGCTCCTCAATGGAGGATCTTCGTTAGTAGCAGTATTTATTTTTTATAGTATGTCAGGATTTTGATGGAGGGGCCTTTCCTGGCCCAGAAGAGAGAAGACCATGGTATCTGGGATCACCGCTGGAGGGGCATTTTGGCCAGTTCAGTAGACTCATTAACCCTTTCTTTTTTATAGGTTGTAAGTCTTTTTTATTTTAATAGTAGTTTTTATTTTATGTGTAATTCTTTTTTTTTTTTACTGTAATGCTTTTGTTATTTTCATGTAATTAGTGGTTTCTTATTTTTTGTACATTGCGGGAGGGGGTTATTTTCTGTAATGTGCAATTGGTGTTGGGGATTTTATTAGGGAGTTAGGTAGGTAGTGTAGGGGTTAATAGGGTAGGGTAGAGGGGGTTAATAGGATAGCATAGGGGTTAATAGAATAGGGTTAATAGGATAGTGATAATTAGGTACTGTTAGGCTTTATTGGGTACAGTTAGGAGTAATTAGGTACAGTTAGGGTTAAATAGGACTAGATAGAGATAACTGGGTCTAGATAGAGTTAAGTGGTTAGCGATAGGGTTATTTAGGTATGGTGAAAGTTAAATAGAGTTAATTACTTAGAGAGAGCATTAATTAATTAGAGGGGGCTTAATTATTTAGAGGGGTTAATTACTTAAAAGGGGTTAATTACTTAGAGGGGGGGTAATTATTTAGAGGGGGTTAATTTAAATGTATTAGTCTATTGGGCTGGATAATCTTGTAGTGTAGGGTAGTGCTTAGACTTAGTGTCATGAGTGATGGGGTTAATTTAAGACAGGGGTTAATTACAATTGAAGTGCAGGTCCTTTATGTACATTTAAGAACGCGCGTGGCGGGATATTTTTATTTTAAATGCTGCAGGGGTCCTGATTGGGACCCCCACAGCAAGGGTTAATGAACTTACAGTACCCCCGTGGCCGTGGTTATCTGTTTGAGTGCTGCAGGCCTTATAAGGACCCACGGCGGGGGATTTAAATTTTTAAATGCCGCAAAGGGTTGAGACCCCTGCAGCAAGGGGTTAATGTGGGGACCATGCATCATGGGATTCATATGGGGACCCATATGGGGACCACAACAAGGTTTCCTTTTGTGAGCCTGCTGGAGTTCCGGCAGGTTTGATTGACGTCATGATGACAGTCTCATATACTATTGGCTCTGTCTGAGCAGTAGCTACGGGCTTGCATGAGCAAGTCGTGCTCTGCTTACATATGGAACAAGGGTTTACTATTTTGGATCTCGGGCAGCGAGTTGCGGCCTTGTTCAATTGAATAGCACCGGAATTTTAGCACAGTCCAAGCCCGCAACACACCTACAGACATTCGGCTGTCTCTGATCCAGTTGCGGGCTTGGAATTGAATGTGGCTCATAATGTTTACAGACTATTTCAAATAGTAATCATGAAAAGCAGTAAAAAAGCAGCAAATCCTCATTTACACCTGCAAGCTGTTCATTATTTCCTTTGTGTTGAGTTGTCTTCCCTGTGCAAAAACCAACAGTAGTTGCCCTTATGTAACCCATATGCCCTGATATCTCCTCCATGGTTCAGAAATATTTTCCACTGCTCATCTCTGACTACTCCTAGGTTCTTGGGAAAGATGAAAATGCAAAACGAGGATCTTTAAAGACATCCTGCAGTCAAGATTTTCATAGTTCTTGAGAAAAACTTGAACGAGCTGACTGTAGGTTGCCTCTTTATGGTTCCTCATAAAACCTTTGACCACAGATCTGAACAATTTCCAAACAGTACGCTCCATAAGATTACATTATTCTTCAAAGTCAGTATCATTCAGTGGTTTCCTAATCTGAGGCCAGAAGATTTCACTCTTGAAGTCTTGAACCCAAAAGCTTGGCTTGTTTTTTCATTATGCTTTACTATGTGATGCCCACTTACATTTTCAGGACTGTATGTAGGGTTTGAAACAATTTCAGATGCTGTGTGTGGCTTAATGTCTGTCTCTAATGAAGATGAATCTACATCTTTACAGCTTTCTGGAAGCTTAAGTATGGGGAGGCCTTCTCCATGAGGAACCAGCCTAATAGCCAAACATGCAAAGGCCATGGGTTAGTGGGTCAGGAGGTCAGCCTAACCTGAGAAAGGGTTGGCATTTCTGGTCCTGAGGTGGACCAAGTGAAAATAACAGACTTCCCCATTAATTGGGACACAAGTTCCTTGAGGATGCTCTTGTGTATACACATTGCTGTGTGACAGTAAAGATTGCTGTTGTTGATAAGTATACAATATTGTATTTCTTTCCATCCATAGTATGTGAGCTCACTTTAAGAACAGCATACTACAGGTTCCATTATTATCACCTACACTGGTTGAGGTGTATATGTGTCCCAGTTGATGACAGCATTGTCCAATCAGTAATATCACTGGTTATATGCAGCAGCCTGATTTGTATACAATAGATACAAAGCTACTCTTCCACAATTCTATACAAGTATCCCAATTGATCAATAATCCAATCTTCTAGATAGTTCTGGTAGACTGTCAAGAGTAAAATTAGATATTTTTTGAATGTTTAATCCATTGTTTGCTTTGTAATGTTGTAGTTTAGTTGCTATTTTAGTTTAGCTGCTATTTTAAACTTCTTAGTGATTGTTTTCTCTGTGAATGTTTCAAATATTCTAATACCAGAATTAATACTTTTATTAAATGCTAATCAAACAAATTGACAAAAGCCAAAATTATTTTTAAAATTATATATATTTTGAACTGCTCGCGTCCTTCTCCAGTAATTTGTCTATATATATATGCAGTGGAACCTCTGGTTACACTGTTAATCCGTTCTGGACGGGACAGTGTAACCTGAAAGCGGTTTAACCCAAGGTAGCATTTCCCATAGGAATCAATGAAAAATTCAATGAATCTGTACCGGACCCCAGATTTTTCACATATTAGTTTGAACTGATGGTCTTGTTTTTGGATACAAAACCTTAAAACTAAACAGAAATTAATAAACAACAGTAATTACATCAAAGAACTTCCAGAATTTAACTTCACTTTACCTGTACTGAGAGGACTTGAAGGGATGGTGGGAATTTTGAGGAGGAGAAGGAGGATACAGGTTATTGCTTGGAACCTTGGCTCATAGGCACAGGCTGAGCACATTGGCTTATAGGCACAGGCTGGTTACATTAGCACATAGGCACAGGCTTTTTGGGCTCTTACCAGCACAGACAAATTGAGCTCTTGCAGGCACAGACTATAAGACAATCACGATTACAGAGTTTAAAGCTTACTTCCTTCTTTTTGATTCAATCGTGTGGTCTCATGTAAAGCAGCGTTTGCCTTGTTCCTTCTTTCAGGATTGATCGCGTAACTCAAGGTAGCGTTGTAACATGAGGCAGAAAATTGCAGAGGAGAAGCAGTGTAAAACACGTTAGCGTTGTAACCCGAGGCAGAAAATTGCAGAGGAGAAGACATATAACCCGAAAACAGTGTAACCCGAGGTCATTGTAACCAGAGGTACCACTGTAAATATTACAGTATCACAGTAATTCTTCTGGACTTATATATAGCTTACCTTGCAGCCCATCAATGCAGAGTAATTACCAGCATTTTTGGTTGAATTCTATTTTTATCATATCTTTTCTTGCAACTAGTCTGAAAGCAAAGTCATGCTTTACTTCATCAGGAATGTCACAGAACAAAGATAAAAATCAGGGAATATATTTATTGGAGATAAACAAAATGTAGTGGTTTGTTGTATGTCACATTCTTCAGACATTCTTACTGTAGAGACAAATTCCTTATATCAGAAAAATCCTGTTTTCTTTCTGTGTTTTTTAGTTGTCATAACCAGGCTGAAGAAAACCTTTCAACAGTGTGCATTCCCCATATTCTGATGTCTGTAGCAAGAACTCCAAATAGTATGACGTATGAGTTGGGAAGAACGTAAATGTACCACAACATTGAGGGAAATATGAGTTGAGGTTGAGTTGAGCTGTTATATGCAACGACTGAAGTAATTCATATAGCAACATTCTACAAATATTTGTCAACCACCACAGAAATGTTATGAATAATGTCATGAATTGATGGTTTCCATGAAATCAGGCAATCTCGAAGCATTGCCCCAACTGAGAGTAGTAAGTACAGATAACTTGGAGAGAGCTGGAATCTCATACTGGGCATTCGTGAATTTCTGGAATGATGATGGCTCCCTAACATTCAGGCACATTCTATGTGGATGAGAACTGGTCAGAAAGTACACCTGCCATGGTGTTCTTAGAGCCAGTTGTAAATACAATTGTTAAGTTAAAAGGGGTGAAAAAGAAGGCCCATCAAACGTGATGATGATGTCAATGACTTCAAGGTACTACAGATTTTTATCATCAAGCTGGTAAATAGATTGTAATTTTCTTCTAACATGTTTCTCCATTTCTCTAGAGTCCTCTTGATGGCAAAAAAAAACTATAATTGTGTGTTGTAGATCAACAAAGTTTGTGTGAATGCTATTAAACCAATACTTGTGTATAATTGTGACTGATACAAGGTTATGCTTGCACATCAGGTTTTGCCTTCAGAAAGTCATCTCACTATGCTTTTAGTATATTGTCCACCTTCCTAGTCATTGTACTCACTAGTTTTAAAAACATAATTATTGGATTAGGAGGGGCATAACAATTGGTTAAAAGCAATGTTCAGCACCTAGCAGAAAATAAAGAATGATCTGTTTTAGTTTGTCTTAGTCTTAGTGACATAAATATATACAGAGTAAATCTCAGAAAAAATACAGAATACCTATTTTTCCTGTTACAAATATACATCTGCCCTTCAGCATTTAATAAACACACATTGTAGGGTTTCTTTTATTGAGAAATGTATGTAAAATTGAAAACAATTGGCCAAATTAGTTTGTAAGCATGAAACTGATGGCATAGCTGAAGAATAGAAATACTGATAAAAAAATTGCTTGCACTTTATATAATATGGGCCTCATTCTATTATCGGCCGTAAATCGGCCGTAAGGCTGCGATTCCTTGCGGGGGTTCAGTTAACTCGCGATTCTATTATACGGCCCCGCAAGGATCTCCTTTTACGGCCGGCCGCATATCTTGGAACCGGCCGTAATCTGTGAAATATAAAAACTGAAAAATAAATTCAAGCCTGCACTGTACAGCTCTGTAAATGCTAGGGATCATATTGGGGGACATGAGGATTAAAAGGAACCCACTCTCAAGCTTGCACATCTGCCCAAACCCGAGTTCAAATTAACTGTTTATTTTCCGGCTGCGGCGTGGGTGTGTCTGAAGTGCTCCAAGCACTCTGGACTTTTTACATGGATATTTTACGGATATTAAAAATAAAATATTTTACGGATTTGAGTACAGGATAATTATGTGCTATTTTTTCTAACACCTAAAATCCCTTTATAGTCTTCTCAAAGTGCAGGATGGCTTTATTTGAGCTATTTTATGTGCTTAATTGGTGCTAGCGAGACCTTTTTCCTGCAAGTAACTGCGGCTTGTTTTTAGCCTTGCAGAGAGGTTTCCCGGAGCAATTGAATTGCAAATCTCTTGCGGCCGTTTTAGATCAAAGGCTTTCCTCCGGCGCGAGCGGCCGCAAGAGATAGCAAGGCACCGGCCGCAAGCCTGCCGGAGCCTCCGGCCGTAAGGGAATAGAATAGCAGAATAGCTTGCGGCCGGTCCTTGCGGCCCCGCAACGGCTGCGGCCGATAATAGAATGAGGCCCTATATATCTAATGTACCTTGGGAATTCCTGATCATTACCACAATCCAATTGTGGGTCAGGATTCAGTTTACTATTGTTTTTGCAAATTCTCCCTGATGCAATGGTTAATGCTATGTTTAATGGCAAGCCTCAGTGAGATAAAGCTTAAGTTCTATCAGTGCTGGTTTTAAAAATATAAGAATATTCTCACACTCCATCATGAGGCCTCTTTTACGACACTCACTTTGAAATCTAACCTCCATTTTTCAGTGACGTAATGATGACGATCTTATTTGCCTGTAATGATATAGGAATCACAAAGTTGTGGAGACCAGTAGCCAAGGTCAGCAATAATCCGGTTCAGCAACTTGAAGGTTAAACAGGAACAAGCTTTTATTGAAGGGATCAGGAACCAACAATAATCTGGCAAGGTAGATTTGACAGGAAGTGCCTTATATAGGCCAAGGACCAGACACCTGACCAGACACATCTGAAGAGACTTAGGTACTGATAAAATTGCTTGCAGAGTCAAGCTTATAAGGTCTCAATGGAATTCACAAAAGGCATGCTGGCGCAGTGGTAGGGAAGAGGTATAGCAGCCTGGGGACCAGGGTTCAAAACCCAGCAGAGTCAATTCCTCACATTGCCATTGGCTCCGTCTAAACGTAGCTACAGGGTGACTAATTGATCATGTTCACGGGCGCACATCCAACGTGCGCAACAATGGTTTACGGGTTTGCGTCTACGGCCAGTAAGAATTTTAGCCCTGTAGCCTTTGTGGGTGTGCCGATGCCGCTACAGGCTTAAAAATTAATGGGATTATATGTCTTTTTTCAGCTAGTGTCCAATGAACCCAAGTATTGCAATGGATTTTAAAGCTATTATACTTCTTTATTTCACCTAATACCACCAATTTGACTATTAACAAGACACCTTCTTCTTAACGTTTCAATATCTAGGGGCCTGTCATAGGCTATAATGGAACTCGCGTGGACTAGAATATAATATTTACTATTTTGCATTATTTCTGAAATGCGGGTCCGATCGAAACTCGTAATTGAAACCCATAAGGCTTTGAAATCTTACCTCCATTTTTCAGTGACGTAATGATGACAATCTCATTTGCCATTGGCTCAGTTTTACCCTGTAACTACTGGTTTGACTAATTGATCATGTTAACGGCCGCATATCCAATGTTCGCAAGAATGGTTTACGGGTTTGCGTCGACGGCCTGTAACTCGCGGCATGGTTCAATTTAATAGCTCTGTAACCCTTAATTACTATGAGCCTTATTCAATTGAGCAATTGTAAGTTACAGTAGCCTGCAAGGGAGACTGTAAGCTAATTTGCTACAGCCTACGTGTTATGGGCTTGAAATCCTTGCAGTTGTTAAACCCAGAACTTACAGCCTATCGAAGCCTTTGATCTTTCACATGCGCAAGACTTACTATAGCTAAAATCGCAAATCTCTGTTCAATTGCAAATTCCCTCAAGACCACAAACGCAGTCAAGCCCGCAAACGGAAATGTGGGCCCAAATCTTATGGGTTCCAAATAGGACCCGCAAAGGGTTTACAGACTAGTTTGTAACACTGCAAAATACAATAAAGAACACACCAAATGAACTTTAAAATTTAGTCAATGCAATGGAAGGCATTACAATTACTTGCACAACAACTCCCAAGTATCATGTGTTGTAATGGTCATGCATATGCCAATATGAAAAGTCATGCTGCAAGATGCTGAAAGCTATTAAAGACACACTAATTGATTAAATTGCAACATAAATACATGAAATGGCTGCCATATTAACACTTTCTCACTCACAGAGACCCTAATGTGGACCCTAAAAATACAAAGATCCTCTGATATACATCTTACTCATCACATCTACATTGGGAAAACAAATAGTGGTAAATTACACCACCACATCACATATATCAAGTACCAGGGGAACATTTGACATTTGGTTGTTCAGTCCCTCAGTTGTGCCTGACTCTCTGTGACCCTAAAAACACCTGGAGGCTATGCAGAGGCAGGTGGAGCAACAGCCAACTTACCTCCATCAGGAAAGTCCACTACGCCCATCCTGGAAAGTGCCACGCCCCTGCTGGTGGCCGTGTGCCAAGATGTATAAAAGTTACCATTTGGTGACATCTCATTAAGTGTTTTGCTATCAATCAATTTACATCATCACCTGTCATATTGTTATCAGGCCTTCAGGGGAATGTTGATACTCCACAGTATCACAAATTGGACTTTGCATGTGTATTAACCCTTTATTATGATATATGATATATATTATAATATATCTTTTGATATTATTATTATTATTATTGTTATTATATGTATTAACCTATTGCATAGTAATTAGGGCTTATTAATTTACTGATATAGGAATGTGACACAAATGTGATGTATGTGGATGTCCCAAAACCCCAATCATTCAAAACACACTGACACTGTGAGAATGGTATAACAAAGTTTTATTTCATACACAGAGCACAATCAGAAATGGACAAGACTGTGCATTACTATCATGGATGTGGTGTGGGTGGATCCCGGGAAGGCAAGAGGCTTTTTTTGGGGGGAAATTAGATGCCTAAACGGGGTAATGTCATAGTCTAGAATAAGCATGATGCATCGCACCTACCATGGTCACATGGGGTCACTAGACCACTGCAAACAGAATCTGATGAAAAAATAACCATCAGAAATCACACCACTTAATTGAAGAAACCATTAATGTGCATAGCACCCACAAATTGTCTATATCTGCTCAATGAAACAGATGCTTAAACCTCTGAACTGTGTAATTTAATCCAGTTTCACACATACAGTGTGTTTCTCAAACAAAAATCTGAAAAAAGTGGTAAAATATAAAAGGCAGAGAAGGATAAAAAAATAACAAAAACATGTACTGTACAGTGCTAAATACTGTAACTGTATCAATATACCAACTTACCTGATTCCCATCTATAAGTATTACTAATCATTAGCTAGTTCTCAGGATAACTCCCTGGCCATGACCATTAATAATGATGTGTCATATCACAATAAATGCTCAGCTGTGACCAGCGTCAGTAGTCAAGGTGTACTATCACCTTCTATATTTGAAATTGTTATCCATCAGCTATACAGGTATTAGCACATGTTAAAGGGTACTCATGATATCGGCAATAGGGGAAAATATCCATTAATACAGAGTGGACACAAAGGTCAGCAGTCAGATTCAATGTTACTTACATCAGACCCAAGGATCTGTTCTCAGACTGATATTGAGGTCAGGATCACATGCTTCACTAGTGCATATATTAATGCTGTCATTAACATGCCATTGCAAGACTTTGCAAGTCCACCGCCATAGCGGTATTAGTCTACATTTAAGCTAACAACAATCACGTGTTAGATATCTGGCTATCTGATAGCTTTAATATTGTGGGAGCTACATGTCAAGTGGGGCTGTCATTGAAGGAATGTGTACCTGAGAGGCACTGTGAAAACCTTACACCTCATACATTTCCTTCACAATGCTTGCAGATGCAGAAGATGCCTTCATGGACATGAATTGTACCTAAAACAAAACAAAACAAAAACATAACAAGTGCAAAATAAGGCCTTAAAAAAGATAGGGAGGTAGCCATCTGCGTAGAAAATATCACTGTCACAGAGGACAAGATCAAAGACTCCGTCTCCTTGTTGGTGGTTGTGGTGGTGGTGGGGGGGTCAAGGCATCCCCCCAGAAGGCAGATGCAAGAGCAGTGGTGGTGGCATGAGGCATGGGGGGAGGAGAGGAGCGGCCGGGCTGTGGGTGTGCGGGGGAGACCTCTAGGGGATAGGAGGCGGGGCTGGGGACCAGAGCGCTGCACAAGACATCCGTAGTTAGGTGTTGTAATCTGCTTTGTCCACCCCCATCCTGAGCAGCCCGGCAAGGTAAGGTTAGGTCATCACATGGTGCCTCCTCTTCTCCCTATTGCGCCTGGCCAGGCTGGTATGACAGCGGCATGATTGGCGGTGATGCTAGCCTGGATCACTCAGAGACACTCCATCTGCTGACGCTTGATGGCCAGCATCTCCGCCTCAGCAGACTGGCTTGATGGTGGGGATGGAGGTTCGTGGGCTGCTGATTGGTGAGGAGGTGTGGTGGCCCAGTGGGGAGGGTCTGGGGCAGGGCTGGAGCCTCACTCCATGGGATAGAGGTATTGTTGCTGGGCCTGGGGGTGGTGGCCAGTCTGCGGCACTAGTGAGGGGAGGAGAAGATGGGGTAAAGCCCCGCTGGTCCCTCCAGTAGGAGGGCCCTGGTGAGATGCTCAGTCTCTGGAGAAGGGGGACAGTGGGGTCAAATGCCGTTGGTGCGGCCGATGGTCCTGCTGGTGACCCCACAGGCCAGATGGCATCCTCCTCCTCCGAACCAGGGTCCTCGGCTCCACTTCTACCTTCCTCCCTTTGTGCTGGTTCCTGGACTCTCAGCTCACCACTGGACCCAGACCTCCTGGATGCTGAAAGAGAGAAAAGAAAGCTATATGTTATTAGTATGATGAATAATACATTATTTTGTGTTCATTCCTAACTATCTGACATCTAGGCTTGAACTTGGATGATTCACTTAATTGTAACTATGATTAGCTATCATTTACTAGATTTGATCTATTCTTTGGTTCTTGATCTTGATCGTTCTTGGCTCCTAACACTATCTTGATTCCAGCTTCGGTCTGTAGCTGCATAGGCTGCAGTGGACTCTCTAATGGTTGATTACTGCTGTTGTGCCCAGGAATGACAGTGATTTGTCAGCTTCATGGACTTAATGACGCTTTCATCGACCCCATATTAATTCCATAGAGCTCACATGTCAGTGTCCTTGTTGGTCATCATGTACATGTGTAGTGTGTGTGTCATGTACATGTGGTGGTATGTTGGTGTTTGTGATATTCACCAGACATGGAGGCTGGATCCTGCTGGGCCACCAGGCCTAAATCTCCAGCAATGGGCAAGTGGCTCAATAGTTCCTTGTCGACCCTCTCCCACTCTCTGTAATAGACTGTCACTGTGGGGCCACCACTTGGTGCTGCAGTTTGCTTGTCCTCCTTGGCCATCATCCTCCTCACCTTGGCCCTGATGTCGTCAAAGCGGTGCTTCACAGACCTCACATCCCTTTCCGCTATACCCACTGCTGTTACTGCAGCCGCCTCCTCCTTCCATGCCTGGGCCCTAGGGCCGGGCCTAACTTCCCTCCCCCACAAGGATGATGGGGCATCTACGGATGGCACCAAGGAGGACCAGATACTCCTGGTGCATGTTGTTATGGGCCCTGTGCTTGCCCTTGGCCTCTTCCCCTTCCGACTGTGGACGGGGATCCGTAGCTTTCTGAACTGTCCCTGAGGCCTGTCCCTCCCCAAACTACTCCCCTTTGGGATCAGGCCCCTCCCCCTCTGTCCCTGGACTAGATGTGCCTATATCTCGGGGGAACCCTGCCACCACTCACCTTCTCCACTCCAATATCCTCCTCTCCTCCGCTCTCCACCTCCTCCACCAACCAAATATGTGTAATCAAAGATTAAGTGTAAATTCGTAAATAGGTGAATATAAAAGAACAAAACCATAATATACTGCTCTGAAAACTCTCCTACTGTCACTCACTCTGCTCAAACCACAAACTCTGGGACCTGCGTGCTACTTCTGTCAATCATCTTCGGCTAGACTGCTTTCTATTGGCCGAAAGGCCTGCGTCGCACTCCGTTATACCGTGAATGGACTGTAACCGCATCTAGTTCAGCCCATTTACAGTTTGTGGCCGCGGGAGGGCTTTACAGGCTTGAGGCCTCGGCCCATAACTTGCGCCCTTGATCAATTGAAATGCACTGGATTTGTAGCCAACCACAAGCCCTTCTACAGGCCCGCAGACATACGGCCTATATACCGCGAGATGCAGTCTTTAAATTGAATGAATCTCTAGGTAACTATGTAATTACACAATTGGGGGGTTGTCATGTACTGCATGTAATAACAATGTTAGGTCTTACGTGGGATATTGCTGCAAAAGCAATGTAATTTAGACCTCAAGCTGTTACAGACTTCATATTTTCTGACTAATGGATCTGTTTGTTATGCTTTAGTTTCCCATACTGAACAATTAAGGAAATTATAAATATACTAGCGTGTTGCCCGTCAAAAAATGACGGCAATGAGATGTGTATGTTTTAAAAGTTGTTTAGTTATTAATATACATATGGAATTGTAAGGTAGCTAATGTTGTTTTCTGTGTACTACTGAAATATAGAATTCAAATTAATAAATTAATTTACGTATTTTTATGCATTGTGTTGAAGAGCCGGCAATCTGTGTTGATGTTGCTACAGCATTAGTGATGTGGAGGTGCTGTGTAAGCGTGATGAACGTGTGCAGTGTAATAGTGTGCATGCGCGAGCCGAAACCGTTAACGTAGCTGCGTACTTCAGCATTATCCTAAAATGGCGGGTAATGTGTGGTATGCGTCTTAGCGGATTATCGGTAGGCGTTTTCCGTGATTATAGTGCTGTAGCTTCGTTTTCGTTTTGTTCGTACGCCATTTTTTCTGCGGCGCTCATTGCCAAAGTACTACGGTTTAACGGCTCGCCAGGCGAGGCGAGGCTCGCCGGGCGATGATCGCCTGTGGCGCTCATCGCTAAGCCCGCTAAAGTACTACGGTTTAACAGTAAATATGGTCAAACGGTCAAATGACGGTCAATAAAAATGAAATGTTGTGAAATTTGTTTGCCATACAACATGACGCTACATTTGTCCCTTTTTTTTTTTCTTAAAATAAATACAAATTTTTTATTTTTATTTTTTTATTTTTGTAACTTTAAACTTATATTTCATCAAATGCGTTGGTTTAGGCGGGAAATCCGATGTTGCGCGAGACAAAGGCGTTAAATCTGTGTTAATGCGTAAATCTCTAATTGTGTTTCGTAAAATGTACTCGCTACTGTCTTTTTACTCATTGCGCGGTTAATCTGCATCCTTTATCTCGTTGTTTTTCAAACACATACGTCTGTGGCTGTGTTTTACGCAGTTCGTAGTAGTATAGACTCGTTTAAAATTTTTTCGGCGGCCATTTTTTTCTCGCTTAGCCGATTTTCGATCTTTGTAACTCGGCTAAATCGATGTAAATTGGAGTTCCAACTCTCTTCCAGACATCCTGCCTGGTTCCCCATGCTGTATGTGACCTTTATTTTATTTTTTAGTGTGTATTTAGTGTTTTTTTTTTTTGTTTTGGTTCCGCCGCTTATCTACAGTTTAACGGCTCGCCTCGCTACGCGAGGCTCGCCAGCAATGAGCGCCTGTGGTGCTCATTGCCAAAGTGCTACGATTTAACGGCTCGCCTCGCCTGCAATGAGCGCCTGCGCCGCTCATTTACAAAGTGCTACGATTTAACGTCTCGCCTTGCTGCGCGAGGCTCGCCGGGCGATGAGCGCCTGCGGCGCTCATCGGTAAGTCGTACGCACTACGCAACACAGCGTGACGACGAATCGTAGTTAGACAATTATAATATGTGATTACCCTTGAGTTAATGGATGCTATGGTGTTTCCATTCAATGTGCTGCCACCTTGTGGTTGGTTGTTACGCCACATTAACTTGTATATACTATTTCCTGTTCTACCTTTGACCTGGTTGTAGTTGCTTGTGTTTTGTGCAGTTTAACTCGAACGGTTTTATTGTCTTTAAAACTATAAATAAAACAGGTGTTTTGCATATTTTACAATTAAATTGCAATGTTTATAGATACATTAATGGAACTTCCACTGGTGCCGACTTCATCATACTTTATTAACAATAAATTACTGATGATATACAGTTTCATTTACTATATGTCAAGTGAAAAAATGCATGTAATATCTTATTATCTTGTTATATATGGTGACTTTAAACCTGAGCTCTCCCAGGATGGAGTGAAATGCTTGATGCAAAGTATAATGTTTGTGCACTTCTAGCCTCCACATGATATCTAACTTTATAACGATTGTATGTTTCATATCTAGTCTCAACTCATACCTATATACCATCAATTTAAAAATGACGGATAAAAGTGTTAAACAAATAGCATTAATAAAAAATCACTTTAATAACATTAATAAATCAAATTAACACAATATGACAGCATTTCGTGATAACTTTCTGACAGATACAGTTACACTAAATATGTGCAGTACTACAAACTTCAAAGCGTAAAAACGTAGACATTTCCAACAAAACCTGACTGAATGAAAAGAGACAAATGTAATGGAAGAAAAATGGAAAACATTTAAGAGATTTAAATTTCAAAGACAATCTCAATGGTGGAATTTTGTAATCTAAATACAGAGGTATTTTAGGAGTTGTCTACAATATCTTACGTTGCTGTCAGTATATTATTTCATCTTTAGTTGACATGGTATCAAGTGTCACTAGAAACAAAATAAAAGAAGAATTATTATATATTGCAACATTTTAGCAGGGAATATATTTTTCATCAGGTTACAAGTGTGAACCAATGGATCACTTGCCAATACTCTGTCAACCTTTGTTGCCCTTACTAATCTTTTGGAAGTATATGACTTGGTATTTAGTGTTGTGTTACAGCTTTGAGCAATGTCTCCAAGTATCAAATACCCACTAGTCATTGTGAAGGGAAGTGTAAAACAAGTAACTTCAGAAGCAGGAAAGGTAAGATCTCTAAGACATGCATTATTTCCATTCACCTTTATTTGCTTGTCTGACGAGATTTATGATTTGTAGCTTGAGCAACTAAAGATCAGATCAGTGTCAATTATTTCAAGACGTCTGGTTTGTATCACCTTGAAAGTTGATCAATAATGTATTAATTTCTTATTGTTGATTTTTTCTCGCTCAACTTTTGCGTACAGTTGATTTTTTTAAATGGGACAGGTTTTGCCTGAAGATATTTCAACCATGATATCATTGGCGTTTCATGATAAAATTGTATTACCCCTTCATCCCTGAAGCAGTTTATTGATGTATGCTTCAATTACAAAACTATAAAAAGGTCCGTGATAACCTGCTGGCAGTATTATGTGTAAGATAGTGACTTTTTGTTGGAAAAGCCTCAAGATGAAATAACGTCCCAGTTTCTAACAGTATTATATGACAGATGGGTCAGATAGAGATAATACCATACAATACATCTTTAGTTTTCCTTTAGCAAACAGAAAGACAGGCCCTTTTCAACCCACAATTGTAGGCACATTTTGTTCCATTTTAAAAGAATGCAAGAAATATTTTACTGATTTTTATCTGCTTTTAATTAAATTTCTCCAACAAAGACAGCATTTGTTTGATTATGACACAGAATTGGTTTGATCCAAATGTTGATTTTTCCATGTATTAAAGTGGTGGGGATAGAAGGAAGTACTGGCACTTAGTGATGAAAGTCGTTTCATGTAAACTTCTTGGCAGATTTGCAACATTGTTTCATTTTGTATGCCCTTGGACATGTGTATTTATTACATTTTTGTAAATTAGATTTTAATGTTTATTTTAATATGCACAAAGAAAATTTGCACACATGATTTATATAACGTATAGTAAATAAAATAAGAATAATCTGTACATTTATTATTTTAGAAATATGTATGATATTTTTGTAAAGAAACTGATGCAATATTATGCTTTTTGTATTACATGATAGATTTGTTTTATTGAATTTTATTTCAGATAATTATTTATTACCAAATTATATTATGTTACCTTGTATATTATTTCAGATAAAGATTATCCCAAAAATGATTTAAATGGTTTATTCAAGTCTCACTCCTTGCTGCTTACAAAATGTGCACACAGAATAACATATAGACTTTTTTACACGACAAACTGTTTAATGAACTGAAACTGAGAAAATTATACTTAATTCAGCAGTATATTCTAAGAGGCTTACCCAAAATTATCCTTTTTAGATTAAATAAAAGTATATCATATTTTATTTTAAACTCAAAACCAACTACAAAGGTCTGAGATAAAAGATTTATGTTATTATATAAATACCTAAAATCTGATTAAATGGATTCTGGCCTCTGCATTTACTGCAATAAATATGAGATGATTGTTAGCCTTTTTACTGATGAGTAATGTTGCTGTGGATTCTCTGTTTTGTGTCTGGGAAATTTCAAACATATTTGGTTGGTGCCACTGTTTGGACCAAAATCACCAAAAGTGAAGCAAACAAAAAGAATAGTTACACTAGATCCCACCAATTACACGGCCACAAATTTGTAGGATATCAACACTCAAATGAAACAAACACATATATTTAAAAAGGAATACTTCTAAAAGGTAGTTCCTTGTTGATGGATACCTGTCAATGCACATGTGCCATACAATCTGATGCAAAATAAAACACAAACAGAAAGAAACCACACTAAGTAAGGTATGTTTAAATGGTTTCCTTTCATACATTACAATATCAAAAACAGAGGCTACATCCACACATAAAAACACAACAACCTGAGAAAGTAAGACATTGGTTGGAAAGTTAGTGATAGCTTTGCCGACTACTTAGTGAATATCATGAAGGAGGTTATTGTGAAGAGTTGTAATAGTCTGTGATCTACTGTATCATGTTTTTTTGGGATGCATCTATCATGAGACATATGCCATAAGTTGAGCTTGGTCTTGCGCCCACATACACACCTGCATCTTGTCCATGTCATGTTTGGTACTTTTTTGATGCTATGTAGGATTAGTGAACATTTCAAAGCCAACATCATTATTGATGCACAAGCACACTGTTGGTCATATGATGTATTTATGTAGCCTATATTGTTTTCTCAACGGAACTACCTCTTATTTTTGGAAGTGATTTCAAATGTAGATTGCTCTGGTTCAGCATGCTGTGGTACTTAGTTTTCCTTTTTGCTCCCTAACCTCCTGGCTTTAGTATACAATTTCTAGATTTTTAGTTCCCAGACCTCTGGCTCTAGATCCATATTGTCAGACTTTCAGGTAACCCAAATTTGACTTTTTCTTTTGACAATTCTCTGTGCTTTGCCTGCACAAACTCAAGGGCTGTACATCTATTCTATGGTATCTGACCCTATCAGTGTGCTGACAGCTCCTCATTGAATAATCAGATTAAACCCTCATTTGTTTAACTGCACTGATGTCAGTGTCCACAAATTTTTAAATAGAGGACTCGGTTTTATAAAGAGAACTAGTTACTTGCCTGTCAAAAATGACGGGATTTAAATTGTAAGGCTGGCAATGCTGTTTACCACAGAATGTGAGGCTTTTGCTCCTCTGAGCACCTTCTGCGCTCATTGCAAGCTTCTCCCATTTAAGGTGCTCATCAGCGCTCATTGCGACCCTTTCCATCCGCCAACTGTAGGGGCCGCTCATTGCAGGTTTCGTTAACCTGCAAGTTTTGTGCTTGGGAATGCCATGTGTCTCTTTTCACCATCTCCCGCCGGTCCCTTCCCTGTGTCTTTCTCCTCTGTGTGTCTGCTGAATGTTTGAGTGTTAGGCGCTGAAGGCCGTTTGTTTAATTTTCAAAGTCCCACATTCCTTGACGTTGCTACTCTAAGTGTTAGTGTGTTTGCCGTTATGTATTTTCTAAGTCCTGCGTGCCTGTTTTTGCTCAGCCTCACTTTTCATTCAAGTTTTTCGTCCACCATTTTTTTCCTCGCTTAGCAGATTTTGGTTTGACGAAAACCCCTAAATATGGCTCAAAATCGCTTGTAACCTCACTCCCAGCCTTCCTGGCTCTCCACCTGTGCTGTCAGTGAGTGTGTTATTATATTTGTTAAATGTATTTATTTATTTTAGGGTTTTTCAAGTTACACGCTTGGCTCGCAATTGCGACCCTCAGTGCGCCACTGGTTGCAATGAGCGGCTTGCATGTGTGACTGCGCGGCTGGCTCGCCTCGGCTCGCGTTACGAACATCGCAAACGTTACGAACACTGACAACTATGTATGTGATTACATTTCTCATGCAGGAGAATACCCTCACAAAACATATGCAGACCAGTACAGAGATCAGTTCTAGAGACAGATTATTTCTATCATGAATAGAGAAGATGTATGGTGAGCTTATGATGTTATAGGTTTTTCCAGTTTATGATGTTTTCTTCATACTTCTGAAAATGGTTTAAATCTGCTTCCCATATATTGCAAACCACAATTACAAGACAAGTTTGTTACATGGTAGATATTTATATTTTGAATAGATACAAGTTTAGAATTTCTGTTATAGATAGGTAATAAAATGGTTTAGCAATGAAAAGGAAAATGGACCTTTGTAATATGCATATTGCATATTATTATCCATAATAAAGGATAATAGTTCTCACATCTAAACAATCAAAATACCATCAATCAGCTGAGCGTTCAGGACAAGCTTTCTGCCTAGTTCCTGCCCAGAATAGAAAATAAAAGTAATTGTCAGACATATTATTTAAGTTGCAACTCATCTCTACTGAAGTTAGAAGTTAATACTTGAAAATAGCATTTTCACTGTAAACCTGACAGGTAGTAAAAATTATTCTTATGGATAAATATTTTGTAAAATAAATGTGACCTGTAGCTGAAAGAACAGCTAAAATTAAATATTTTTTTGGCATGAATAAAGCTGATTTGCTTTTTTACTGGCTGCAATAAATGGCATATGTCTGTGTCTAACTACCATATAAAGGCAATTACAGTTGTATAGATATAGAAAAATATGACATATGAAGTAATGAGTGCTTGAGGTAATACCTGGGTCTGTTCTTCAAATTCTGAAATTAAATTTTGGTCATGGCTAACATGTGTGGTAAACTGATCTCAGTCATTGAAAGTGTATAGTTTTATAGCTTGGAGGTAACTATTCATAGCCATATTTTTAAATGGGAATTCATTTCAGTATATTAAAAACTAACCTATAAATTCCAGATTTTTAGGGCCTGTGGAGCACAAATGGAATTAAATAATTATTTGCAGTAATAGACTTGGGGTCCTATGTAAATCTCTGCAAAAGCAATTATGAGTACTGTAGCAGCACAGTAAATCCTACCTAGATATGTTAATCCCCAATCCCTAAAATATTGCAAGAGAACTGCTACGAGTCACTGATCCACCTTTTTGGAGCCCCTAGGAAGTGAAGTGGAGGAGCTCCTGCGAGTGAGTATGCAAGGTATACACAGACCCATTTTTGCAAGTCTATGAACTGCAGCATTTCATTTTTATAAACCAGGAACCATTTTTTTTTTCAAATAAGTGTCACGCCTTACAGGGAAGTGCCTAATGTGTAATCCGGCCATGGCTACGACTGAACTGCATGACAAAACCGAGAAGCAAGGCAAAAATCTCCATTGATTTTCACCCTAACAATAAATTACGAGTTACTCAGTTACACTTTCACACAAACACCCTATGCAGATAAGACTTTATGTATCACTCGCAAATAAGGACACTGTCGTAACTGCAAAAAGCAGAAGAAAGATTTACGTGTACCAAAGTCCACTTGCAAGTGGTTTTCAAACCCTTGCTGAGTCCCCCAGAAGCATTTAAAGTGAAAGTATAACACAAAATGCACTACAAAATGCTGAAATTTCAACATTTAACAATCCAATTTCAACATATGTGCACTAAAAAAATATAATATGTTAGTATTAAGCCTGTTTTATGATACAATATCCAAGGTAACACACAACCCAGTAATCAAGGGGTTAATCATATAAAGAAATTGGTGAACATTTTGTAAATCCTATTGGACCAAAATATGGTTTAGTAAAGGGTGTTTTTCCATGTCACCTCACCTTTTGGAAAAAAACATTTTCTACTTTTTCAGGTTGCAGTGTTTTTACGACTGGGTGGTGTTCCAGAAATATGTGTGTATCGATGCAGTGAATTAAAATTGCTTTGAGCCTTGCAGTTATTCCAAACTTCTTTAAGTATCAATGCTTTACTTAAAGGCATATCTAAATTTCCTGGATTATGAATGCATCTGAGGAAAAAATACCAAAATAAACATGAACAAACTCACCCTGATCTTTGCTAAATCCCTTGAGTTTGCAAGTGTATCTTTGGTAAATGATCACCCCTAAAAAGTCCATGCTAAAATTAGCATAAAATTCATAATTAGTTTTGGCCAATCACAGGCAGCTAATACATTTTAATAAAATTTAACAATCAGTGATGGTAGTTTGTGCAGGAAGGAATCATGGGATGTGTAGTCCCCTTACAGAAGGAGACAGGAGGAGCAAGACACTGATCTGTAGATCCTTGCATTGAGCCACTGCTTTCTTGAAGGTGAATAAAGGGTCAAAAGCTGTACTTGAATGCAGTGTTTCTATTGCTAGGTACACTGTGCCTATGTAAGCAGCTCTGGGGTGTGGAAAACAAGGTTTATTTTTAAATTAAAATAAATCTGTATTTGTATAGAATGACTTCATGTAATGTGTGTGTCTGATATAAGCAGCATGTTTTAGATTAGAGAAAAGGAAAACAGGGAAACTTAGATATGCCTTTAAGAAGATATGAATACTGTCTATGTTGACTGCAAATGGATATTTCCCTGAGTGCATTTTTTTAACATGTATCTTTAATATATAAGAAGCACAATATAACGGGAAAATGGAACCAAGCAATACTCATCAATCTAAAAGACAACATAGCATCAATTTTAGAGTAGTATCTTGAATGCCCCGATGGGCATTTATATTTTTTCTATAATGCTTTATTATATGTGTTTGGAGAAAAATTACCTTTGGGACAAGATAGTATCCCTGTAACTTCAGAGATGCACAAGTGTTGCAGCTGTCAGCTGTAAACTACTACATTAGTCTAAATTATCTATTTGAAAGCTTCCTATGACTCACAACTGCAAATCAATAGTGGCTAGCTATGGATGCAAATGTTTGTGCTATTGTGGAAAGTTATTAGGGCATAGCCATTATTATATCATCCACCACAGTTAAAAATATATGAAACAAGGAAAACATAGGTAAAGTTTTCATTGTATAGTTATTTACAAACACAAATGTCTTATTTATTTCTGCCCATGGAGAGGGCATCATATGTAATTAAATGTTCTTATTATTTTATAAGACAGAATGAGATGCGTCTTCATACAATTTCATTAAAATTATATAGTGATCAAGTTAATATATTTTGTTGAGCAGTTTTTATACAAAGATACCTAAAACAAGAGTTATGATATTATATCACATGATGTGATCATTTATTCCACTCTATACAACCATCTTGTGTGGAATGCAGTATGTATTAAATAATAAACCATAATCCCAATAACAAATGATGTGCAAATGAAAAGGAAATACATTAAACCTTAAAATGAACGCTAAAGAGCTTGACCTCAAGTGCTGAATATAAAATGAAAATTCATTTTAAAGACTGAAAACTAAGAATAAAATATGCATGTGTTTCCTAGAGAAAGAGTAGAGACAATATTAAGCTAAAATAATATTCATTGAATGACCTGCCTGTGCAAGAACAGCCTAAAAACCTGTTCTTTACGCATGCACTAAGGATTTTGGTATGGTAACAGTAATAATATAATAATAATATAACAATGATCCAATGCACTCAACAATATATCAATTAGTATCTCTGTGAAATAATTATATCACTGACATTTTAAAAACCTCTAAACTAAATATTGAACATAATTATAAGTTGATTTTAGTGTTGTAGATAGTGCCGGATCTACCTTTTTGGAATCCCTAGGCAGTGAAGTGGAGGAGTCCCTGCGAGTGCACCCATTTTTCCCTTCTAATTTCAATACATTTTTATTAGACAGATTGTCAGGTATACAGTATAAACATAACAGATAGGCAACAAATGAATTGAGATACAATACACAGTGTGATATCTTATGATCTAATATTAATAGTTATCTGTCTTCCTCTGCAAAGTTTCTTTTTTCTATCTGAGGGTTAAACAGTGATTATTTGTAATATCGACATTATCTAAAAAATGATGGCAATAAAATTTGAAGGCTGGCAATGCTGTTATCCACACAATGCAAGGCTCTTCCACCTCTAACTGGCTGGCCTCGCGATTAGCGCCTTTGGCACTCATTGTGAGCCTCTCCCACCGTCTACTTTACCGTCCTTGTGATGAGCGACTTCACCTTCGGCACTCATTGCCAGTCTCTCCCACTGTGTACTTTACAGGCTTCACGATGAGCAGCTTTGCTACTCATTGCAGGCTTCGACCAACCCACCACTTTCATGCCTCGCGATGAGCAGCTTCCCCACTCATTGCAAGCCTCGACCAACTGTGCTGGGTGTGAGGTTGTAAGTAATTTTTTTTTATTAATTGGCATCCTTTGGTGGTCTTTTGATGGTTTCCGAGTTACGGGCTTGAAAAAAATATAGTTCGTTAAAGTTGTAATTTTTTCAAAGTGTTGCGTGCCTCGCGATCATCTCCAAAGTCCGACAGCGCATTCAATCTGTTTCCATCCTCCATCGGTGGAGCATCCTTGGGCAAATAACAACTATGAGGGGACAGATGACCCTTAGAGGGAGCCTGAAAGGCCACAATTACGAGGCCTGCAATGAGCACCTAATATTATCTCTGGCATGTGTATGGGGAATGAAGCCCACTTGGTCTTTGTGTATTAACCTCGGTAGAAATTTTGTGATGCGGTCAGCCATGATCTTGTTTTTTTTTTCACCTCCAGGGGGTCCCCGCCCTATTTTGGAAATAGGACTACTTCTGCAGGGTTCATTTCTGGGGGAATTTGTTGCCCTTTAAGTATGGAGTTATACAGTTTAGCTAAATGGGGGGTTAGTTGTTCCAGAATTTTTTTATAATACATATTGGAGAAGCCATCAGGGCCCGGAGCCTTGCCTATTTTCATATCTTGAATTCCTTTCTTTATTTCCACTTGGCTAATTTTAGAGTTCAGAGTTTCCAACTCTGTACTGGTCAGAGCAGGAAGATAGCAGGAATCCAAGAAGGATTACATATGATAGTTTGATTTGACCCCGTAGGCCATGTATAATTTTTGAATTGGTGAAGGTATCTTGAATTTTCATTGGGCTTGTAGTAACTACATCTGAAGAGGTCTTAATTTGATAAATTTTGTTTTGTGTGTATTTCGCATTAAGTTTTCTTGCCAGCATAGAGTCTGTTTGTTTGATTTAGAAAAATATTTATGCTGGGCTCTACTCATGTTTTTTTATGTGCGTTGTGCCAATATGGAGTCTAATTAAACCCTTTCTTTTTAAATTTGTTGTCTAATTTTGTGTGATGGATTCCTCTGTTTGTTAATTCAAGCCCACTCAGTTCCTTCACCATTTTAAGCTCCATACGTTTCTGTTCTCTTTTGTGTCTTTCCGTTAATTTTATACATATGCCTCTAATGTAGGCCTTATAAGAAGCCCAAACCCACTCAATCTCTGCATCTGGGGTTAGATTAGTGTAAAAAAAGCGATCCAATTCCTTAGAGATTTGGTCTTGAAGTGTTGGGATAGTCAGGAGCAACTCATTTATCCTCCATGTGAATTGGGGTTTAAGGTTATTACCTAGAATTATGGAGGCTTTCACTATGGAGTGGTCTGACCAAGTACTGGGGGCAATTTCCGCCGTACTGGTGCAGTGCATTAGAGAGCAGTCTATCAATAGATAGTCTATTTTGGAGTAGGTCTTATGTGTATGGGAGTAAAATGTATACTCCCTATCTAATAAATGTTTTTCTCTCCGTATGTCTACTAGATTTAGCTCCAAGAGTAGGGAATTAATTCTCGTTAGCTTATTTGAATATCTATTTCCAATGTTGCTACCAGATCTGTCGACTGAGGCGTCTAATACTAGGTTAAGGTCCCCTCCTAATATGATTTTGCCTTTCTTGACTTGCACTAGGTGTTTTAGTAGTTAAGGATAAGATTATTATGGTGCGTTGTCGTAGAGGAATATACTGAAACCAGAGTGATTGGGACATTTAAAGTTTTCCCCATAAGAATAATATAGTTACCTGTGGGGTTTAATATTTTGGAATACCGAGTGAACTGAATTTTTTTTGTAGTAAAATAGCTGTGCCTTCTTTTATAGAGGGGTTGCTCGTTGCGTAGAACGTCGGATAATATTTATGTCGGAATTTGGGGACATTGTTTTTTTTTTTTTTTAAATGAGTCTCTTGCATGAAAATTACTCATGATTTATGTATAGATATAATAGAGAAAGGGGAGTTAAATCCCTTAATGTTGTGTGTTAGGCACACATATTCAGAGCTACCCATTGTTAAATGTAGATGAATGTGCTGATGTGAGGGTGCACTTACCCGTCCCTGGCTTGAGGGGGCCAGAGACCGGAGGGAAGGCCTGGAATACTAGTTTTGGAGATTTTAAGTTGCCTTTTCCTGCAATACTGATCCTGTTAGTGAACAAAAAACTGATAGCAAAACATCAAAAACAATAAAAGATCTTTCAATCAAATTTCTCATGTAACAATTAAGTATGCAACTGAGGTGCCTAGGGAAAGGGAGGACTAATTCCTCCTTGGAATCCCTAGAATAAGGAAGTCAAAAACAAATAACACTAATACAGAGAGCAACAAACATTGGTATACATTTGCAATTAGTATTAATTTGGCCAATTTTAGGGCTCCTTCAGACTTATCAATTCAAAGATTTTAAGTCCCTGGATATACCAATGAAACTTTAGGTATTTAAGTCTGCAAAGCTAATTTCTTCTATCTTATGTTATTTTTTTATGTAATTCTCTTATAAGGAGCTACTTGTTACGTAGAGGGTTGCGTAATCTAGTCCACCCCTATATTTGCAGATTAATCTCCTCCCTCTGAAGGTGGAGTATGCTGGAAGGGCGATTTCTTCTAGGGATGGGCTGTGCTGTCATAGTAGTTCTCTCTGTGATTAATTGTAGGGTGGACAACAGATTCTGGCAGTCCTCCAATTAGTTTACAGAATAAGCCTGGTCCTTATAGTGGAAAAGTAAGCTGAAAGGGAATCCCCATCTATGGGGAATGCTATGCTTTATCAAGATCTCCAGGGCGGTTTTCATCTTCCTCCATTTTGCCAGGGTTGAAGGAGCTAGATCAGCATAAACTTGCAACTGTGCCTCATCAGGGCCCACAATTTTAGGCAACTTAATTGAACTCTAGAGCTTTGCCGCAGAAAGCGGATAACAATGTCCTTAGGTTGTGCCTTCACAGCAAAGTGTCCCTAGGCAGTTGCCTAGTTGGCCTAATGGGTAATCAGGCCATGGTTGAAGGCAGTACGGTTTTATGTCAGGTCAATTGATTTCACATTTTATACCCTCTCTCTCTTTCTCACAATAATAAAAAATGAAATATTTAATAATTATTTTCGATTAACCCCAAAATGACCTAGATGACATTTTCTGCCAAATATTTTAAGAAAAGCAATAATAAAACCTATACAGGAATCTGTAGGATTACCCCAGGAAATCACTTCCCAGTGTGATTAAAACAGAATTATGCTGTTTTTATTATACATCTCAAGTAGAAATTAAATCGGGCTTATATTCATTTTATTTATTATTGGGATTTTTTCACCTCATGGGCCTAAGGTTGAGATGCTGAATGGAATATTTCAAGTAGTGTAAATTTTCATTTAGTAAATACTGGTTCTGCTAAATGTCTCCGCTAGAGTTTCACATGCAGGCCACCAATAACGCAGCACTAACAGTCCCAAAAAAAACACTGACATCACAATAGTTTGAGATGTGCCATCTTGGGTTGGGGTTTAAACCATGTTTTAGTGATTTGTAAGATAAGTTGAGATGCTGGATCTCAGCTCATCTTGAACCATCTCGACACATATAAGCCATATTTTGTAAATTACCTTGTAGAATGGCTCTAAGCTTTGAAATTATTACTCCATACACAATAACACAATAAATAAAGTAGTAAACATTGAACTGAATTAGGAAATTTAGAATAAAAAAGTAAAACAGAGCTGCATAATATCCCTGCAGGCACCCCCTTTCCTAGACTACAGATTTGGTGAAAAATTCCTAAGGTCCCTGAGGACTTTCTCTAATACAAAATAGAAATAGAATTTAATTTATTAAGTATTATACGCGATGGCCTCATTCCTGTGGATTTCCAGTAATAACACCTCTGTCTTATAAGGATCACTTTTTATATGATCTTTTGATTAACTAAACATGATAATGGGAGATGTTTTTGGAAAGTAAAAAAAATAAATAAACACAACTTTTACATTTTGCAGCTTTATTCTATTATTATTTACTGTTTGACTCCATTTTGCCTTGCTACCTGTTACTTTCTCAGATAGGTGTGTCTTTAAATTAAATTAATGACCTTCCCTGCAATTCTGCTGAGAGCACTGGTAGTTATTACGACCATTTTTGTGGTTTAGAGTAGCCATGTTATTCCAGTGATGTAGATGCAAAACACAGTATTGCAATATAACGTAAACATTTTTTATTGGATTAAGTTGTAGTCGAAACAGATTTATTATGAATAGCTCATGGCAAATAAATTGTATTAGTTTCCATGAGGAGTTTAGTAGGAACTTGGATCAAGGCAACTCAGTGGATGTATTCTTTTAATACAGTTCCACATGGAAGACTATTGTGCAAACTAAGGGATACAGGAATTGCAGTACATATTTGCTCATGTATTGAGAGCTAATTAACCCAATTAACCGGGACTATCAAAAAAGTCCTGCTAAACCGACATAACCGTCACTATCCGGCACTATTTGGCAGTTCGAGACAGCAAAAAAAAAAACTAACTTTTTTGTAATTCTTTTTTCTGAGCCTAAACTGCCCAATGTAGGTGCTAATGCCCTTTTAAAGGCATTTCTAGGGTTTGGGGAGGGGGGGGGATAAGAGTAGTTTAGACCCTTAAATTCGGGGACTCACAATTGACCGGCAACTACACTTATCCGGTATTTGGGAGTCCCCATGGGTGCCGGATAAAGGGGGATTTACTGTATTTATTAATGACTTAGAAGTGGAAAGTGTTGTCTCATTTTTTTCTGATGACACTAAGTTGTGCAAGGTAATTAAATAAGCAAGTGATGCACTTTCCCTCCAAAGGGATTTACATAAATTAGAGAAATAGAGAAATAAGTTGCAGATGAGATTTAATACGAATAAATGTAAAGCCATGCAATTTATAATATTAATGGAGCAATTCTAGGGGTATCAGATATAGAAAGGGATTTGGATCAGATATAAAGAGGGATTTTGGGAGTGGACAAGCACCTAGGTAACAGTGCTCAATGCAAAGCAGCAGCTGCGAAGGCAAATGCAAGTGTATAGAAGCCAGGGAAGCAGATATAATTTTGCCACTATACAAATCCCTAGTACGCCCTCATTTGGAACAACTTCATAAAAATGACATTTTAGAGCTGGAAAAAGTACAGAGGAGGTCAACACAACTAATAAGGGGAATGGAGGGGCTAAGTTATGAAGAAAGACTAACCAAATTAAACTTATTTTCTCTAGAAAAAAGTATCTAAGAGGGGATATGATTACCTTATATAAATAAATCCAGGGTCAATAAAGGGATTTTGCCAAGTTGAACCAAGATGTTTACAAGTGACTAGAGGACATCCGTTGAGGTTAGAAGTAAAATAAGTAAAAAAAGGGGTTCTTCACAGTAAGGGTAGTTAAACTGTGGAATTCTCTACCAAAGGAGGTTGTGACAGCAGATTTGATAGAAAACTTTAAAAAGGGGTTGGATATATTTTTTTATTCAAAAGGGCATTCGGGGTAATTAGAGAGGGAGGAATCCTACCTGAGATGAAGCCTACCTGGTCCGGATGGATCACGTCCGGCAACAATGGGGCCAATCTGTTTGCCATTATTTTGGAATATAGTTTGAGGTCCGTGTTGATCAATGAGATCGGTCTATAACTACCGCACTGTGCTGGGTCTTTCCCCTCTTTGGGTATTACGATAATTTTAGCCTCTAGAAATTCTGGTCTGAATGAAGAACCAGAAAGGAAACTGTTAAATAATTCTTGGAGGTGCGGTAGCAAGAGATCGATGTATTGTTTATAATAAAAATTTGTGAATCCATCCGGACCAGGTGCTGCATGTGATCTCGTGGCCTTAATAGCCTGTTTAATTTCCTCAGCAGTTATGGGGTCTGCTAGGGTCTCTGCCTGTGATTCCTCAATTTGTGGCAGCTGAATCCCAGAAAGAAATTCATCAATTTGTGATTTGTGAGAGTAGGATCCTGAGTGAGAGGGGGCGGAATACAGTTCTGTATAAAATTGTTGAAAGACATCAGCAATCTGGTCTGGTTTAGAGACCGGGCCTTTCCCTTTAGTAAATATCTTTGGGATGAATGAGTCCGCCCTCTGTGCTTTAAGCTTTCTGGCCAACATACTGTCAGGTTTATTGGTGCTCATAAAGAAGCTGGCCTGCGTACGTTGTAGCATGGAGACCACCTTCTTCCTGAGCACTGTGTTTAAGGTGTGTTTGTATTTCAGAATTTCATTGTAGATCTTAGGATCATGATTCCTGGCAAATAGTGTTTGTAACTCTGTGATCTTGCTATTGAGGTCCCTAATTTGCACTCTATCTGCTTTTTTCGCTGCTGCTCCTAGCTGAATACATACTCCTCTAATCACTGCCTTTTGGGCTGCCCACACTCCTCCCCCGTCTACCTCACCCCCACTATTGATCCCGAAGTATTCCACAATTGCACTGCTGATTTTTTCCCTTAGGACTAGATCGTTTAATAGACAGGGATTTAGTGCCCACGAGGGGGACCGTCCCGCTGGTAGAAGTCCAGACAGGGAGATCAGAACCAGGTCATGATCTGACCACGAAATGGGTCGAATGGAAGCTGCTTCTAAGTTTAGTGATAGGTGTTGTTGAATGAACAGGTAATCAATTCTGGAGTGTGACAGATGTCTGGGGGAGTAAAAAGTATACTCTCGATCAGTGGGGTTCATTATCCTCCAACTGTCTATCAGGCAATTAGATCTGAGAATATGTTTAAGAGCTCGGGTAGCCGTGGGAGGTGTGAGTTTAGTGGTAGCAGTTGATTTGTCTGTAGATGGATCTAGGACTGTGTTCATGTCCCCCCCTATGATCAGGAGGGAGTGCTCCCAGCCCATAATCAGATCTGAAATCTTAGTGAAGAATTGCTTCTGATCAGTGTTTGGCGCATATATGTTAAGGAAGGTAATTTTCTGGTCATGAATGGTGCCATGTACTGCCACATATCTACCCTCTGGGTCTGTCTGAGTGCGGGTGTGGCGAAATGTAAGCCTATTATGAATAAGGAGAGTCACCCCTCTTTTCTTTTCTGTTGCAGTGGAGTGGAAAGTTTGTTTATATGCTTTCCCCCAGTATTTGGGGACCGCTAGTTTCTTAAAATGTGTTTCTTGCACAAATATTACATCTCCCCCTAGTCTCTGATACTCTTTTATGGCAACCCCTCTCTTAATCGGTTCATTCAGGCCCTGAGCATTATGTGAAATGATATTAATATTCATGACTCACCGTTTGTCTGGGGCTCAAGGCCAAGCTTAGTAGAGCACTAAGGGTTATAGCCGCCTTCGAGTATCTAGTCTGATGAGCCTCCCGCTGGGACTCCGCCCAGAAACCACCTGCGTCACTTCACTGTGCAAATTGATGTAAACGTAAAGTAAAAAGTTAGGGTAGAACGGATGAGGAGAACACAACGATATACAGTGGTTGAAACTGCTTGTCAAGTAATCCGGCGTCAAATTTGTTGACACAAATTTATCAAAAAAAAAAAAAAAAAACTTCTTTTTTTTTTTATTCTAAAAATAAAATTATACTAATAGAATATAACAAAACTAGGAACGTAGTATAACACTACTTCAAGGAGAGCGAGCGCTGTCCTTTTAATTAAATTGGTGAGTCCAGTAGTATTAGACTCCAATACTGACTGGATTCGCCGGGGGGTGTGTATATGGTGAAGCCCTTAAGGGACACTATCAATATCTATATAAAAAAAAAAGAAGAAATATTCTTCTAAAGTGACAGATAGTTATGCAAGAGTTTAACTAGTCATGTCTGTTCATATTTTTGGTCGCAAGTTTTAGAAGATCAAAATAAGAGGTAGAACCTAACTATAACATATCATATAACAATACATCACAGTGTTATTGGATCTATGGCACATCTGGCTGGTCAGGGGCCCTGTTTTGATGTCTTCTGGAGGGGAGGTTGGAACCTCTACCACGAGAATTAAGACCAACTGTTCTTCCTCGGGGACCCTCTGTCAACTCCCTGACGGGTTGGCTGTCGCCAGAAACTCCAGGAGCATCTGTTAAAGTAATGCCCCAGGTAGCTAGAAGGGCCATCCCCTCCTCCAGGGTTCTGATGGTAAAGAACTTGCCGTCCCTGGCAATCAGTAGGCGAAATGGAAAGCCCCAAGAGTATTTCCAGCCATGGGCCAGGATGTTGTCCAGGAGTGGTTTCACCATTTTCCTCTTGAATAACGTTTGTTGAGCGAGGTCCGCAAAGACACTTGGTCTGTGCCCTTCGATGTCAGGGATACCCCCCCTGGATGCTCTCATGAACATTTCCTTAGTTGTATAGTAATGGAAGCGGGCGATGATATCTCTGGGGCGTTCAGACATGGTGGAACGACCTCCCAGAGCTCTATGGATCCGGTCCAGTCTGTATTGCTCAGAGTCCAGATTTGGTAGCAGAAACTCACAGAGCTCTGACATGTATAGATGGAGGTCAGTTACTGATTCAGGTACGTTTCTCAGTCTGATATTCTGTCTCCGAGATCTATTTTCTAGGTCTTCCTGAAATGTTAAGTGGCGGGCTTGCTCCTCCTTTAGCATGGAGATTTCTTCCTCAATCTTGACATGAGATTGTTTTAGTTTGTTATATTTCTCTTCAAGCGAGTCAGTTTTAGCGTCCACTCTTTTTATCTCGGACGTCAAGTCTGCTGAGACTTTTTGGATGTCCGCTCTGATGTCCTCCCTGAATGTGAGGATCAGGTCTTTGAGGTCTTGGATATCACCCTTAGTGCTTGGCGCTGTATGCTCCATCGTTGTTGCTGCCGTGGTTTTTGAGTTAGGCTGTTGTTTTTGAGATGCAGGGGGTGACGCTCTAGGCAAGTAATAAGATTGTATATTCTTGCTACTTTTTCTCGTAGCTACTCCAGCCATGACATAAGAAAAGGTATTTTGTCACTTTTGCGTTTGTAAGTGTCCCCATGTAACGGGCATATGGGAATAGGAAGTTACATCCTGGAGAATATCAAGTCTCTCATGTGAAACATATGCCCCATAAGCTTTGTGCTATCAGGAAGTCCCTTTGTGGTTTACCACTTTCCTCCACTAGATGGCAGTGGCAGACCAGGGAAGTATCAGATGTAATTGATAGTCTTAATTTCTTGTAGTAGTAAGTTAATGTAGTTTAAAGATCACTGATGTTATATTCCTGAAATTTCTCTGGGTAGTAGTGCTGTATATCTTTATTGCAGTACACTGAATATATGTGCACCCCATTAGACCCCAAGATATAGTAAGTTACCAGAGTGCTTCAGGAATTGTCACTTTGACCATCGGTCGGCTGAATTGTAGTGTGCTCTGCTCAGCACCAGCCACATTGTAGCTTGATCCGCCAAAGAAGGAATAAAATACTTTTATTGTGCACATGAGAATCTGTGAACTTCCAATGTAGGGTAGATGGTGCCCCTTTTCTACTTTGACAGATAACAATTGTATCCACCTGCCTTTGGTGTCAGGCAGCTGCATGCACTTAGTGAAATCAGAATGGCAGTCAGTCACTGGGCCTAGCCCTGCCCTAGTTAGAGCATAGAGACCACAAGTCACAAAATGCCCCCTATCACAGGGGAGTGAGGCATAAGAACTTGCAGAGTTGTGTGTCACAGTTCCAAGGCAATGATAGTTGGATTCTTTGCCACAGCTGTAAATATTGACAACAAAAAATCAGGGCTTGGCTGTCGTTTGAAATAGGACTAGAACATAAGAATGCAAATCAGGCTCTAGTCACACACTTAACAAACTTCAGTAGACAATAGCAACAAAATCAAAGTACACTGGGTTGTAAAGGCCTAAGTAGGCTTGTCAGTTGTAGTGGATTTCAGAGGCACTGATAGGCATGTCAGTTGTAGTGGATTTTCAGAAGCACAGATATATATATTGCATTCCTGATTTGCATTTTTGAGCCTGAGCATGTAATTTTCGTAAGCTGCCACTTGGTGGTAGTGTTGAGCTGTCTTTTATACAGGGAGTAGTCATCAGCAAGCTTATACAACCAGTGTAGCCGATCCCTTTATCTCATATAACATAAACAAGTTAAGATGATAAGGGATTGAGGAAAAAAAAAAGTAAATTCCTTGTCTTAAACAGTTCATTACATTTGGCTGTGGCAGTTTTGCTTCAATTGCTTTGCTGATTAGAGTCCAGCACCAATTAGGATTTAATAAACAGAGCTTTTAATGATGGTTGCAAACATATGTGTCCCAGCAATGAGATGCTGTAAAGGTACAGTCCCTGGGGTGTGGGGGTACAACTCCACTTGCTCCTTATGATCCCAGATTGGTGTAGAAGTTCATTGAATGCACTTTAATCCCTTTTTTTCTATGTCCACCAGTGTCTGTGTGTAGTTGCAGGGCTATTGCTAGCTTTACCCTGTGTTAGCTTTCAGTAGTAACCCATATAGAGTGCTTGTTAATTTTTATGAAGTGAAAAATTATATGTTGTGCTCCACTTTATATCTCCCATCAAGAGGCCCTTCCCTGGGTAGGTGAGCTGGGGTCTAGCTGGGGTAGGATGACATAAAAGGGTCCCCTTTGGGGTTTAGACTCACCAGACACCTTTCCAATAGTTGTTGATTGTGCCCCATCCAGTATCTTTCAGTCCAGTAGATCTGTGCTAAAGTGAAGTCCAAAAGTTGCTGCACAGTGCCAGAGCAATCCAGACTGTTCAGTCACTGCATCTGGTCTTGTAGATCAAAAATAATCCAAATTGCTTGGTAATTTCATGTTGTATTAAAGCCTTTTTGCAGGGAGCTCTGTAATTGTGCTTCCTCTCTGTTTGCTGCTAGCCACACCTCCCGTTACGGATAGGATTCTAACCCTCTTGCGGGTCCTCTCTAGTACCCATTGGCTTTTTGGCTCCATTTTCGGTTACAGGTTTGAACGCCAGTGGATTCGTAAAATGTAATAGCGATTTTCGAACATAACAGCTACGGGCTTGACAGATCCAAGGATTTCTGGCGGGTTGCTTTGCCAGGCCAAATTAATAGCCGTAAGTTTTGCGAGCTACGTTACGGGCTACGGTTTTACACGTTGAGGGAATTTAACAGGGCTGTAAAAGTCTTTATTTAACCTTCAGTACTATGTAACTATGTAACTGTGTAACAATCCATATTAGGACACAAGCTTTCGTAAAAAGAGACTCTTTCTTCTTCAGATCTGGAGCAATACTGACCTGTTTGATAGAATATACAAATTAGCAATTACATTTTAACAAAGCTAATTAAAACACAGGACTAGGTTACACAGAACATGATGTAGACATGGATACAGGCTAATTGCCAGTTTGGCTGTCACGTCTGCAGGGTGTTTGGTGCGCAGGCACATGATTGTTGGTAGAATCGGGACATCACCAAGCATGCGCAGAACTGTAATCATCTCTGTAATTTCCAGGAAACGCAGCAACAGAGAGAGAGTGACAGGACAGAGAGAGACAGCACAGAGAGAGCTAGAGAGAGAGGACAGAGAGAAGGAGAGAGGACATAGATAGTGGATAGAGAGGGTAAGGAAAGAGAGAGGGAGTGAGACAGGACAGAGAGAGACAGGATACAGAGAGAGAGACAGACAGGACAGAGTGAGAGGAAGGACAGAAAGAGAGAGAAACCGGACAGAGAGAGAGAGAGAGACAGGACAGAGCGAGAGAAAGAACAGAAAGAGAGAGAGACCGGACAGAGAGAGAGAGACAGGACAGAGCAAGAGAGACAGGACAGAGAGAGGGAGAGAGACAGACCAGAGAGAGACAGGATAAAGAGAGAGAGAAAGACAGGACAGAGTGAGAGAAAGGACAGAAAGAGAGAGAGACCGGACAGAGAGAGAGAGACAGGACAGAGCGAGAGAGACAGGACAGAGCAAGAGAGACAGGACAGAGAGAGGGAGAGAGACAGACCAGAGAGAGACAGGATAAAAAGAGAGAGAAAGACAGGACAGAGTGAGAGAAAGGACAGAAAGAGAGAGAGACCGGACAGAGAGAGAGAGAGACAGGACAGAGCGAGAGAGACAGAACAGAGCAAGAGAGACAGGACAGAGAGAGGGAGAAAGACAGACCAGAGAGAGAGACAGGACAGAGAGAGAGAGAAATACAGGACAGAGACCGATACAGGACAGAGAGAGAGACTGGCCAGAGATAGAGAGACAAGACACACAGAGAGAGAAATACAGGACAGAGAGAGAGACATGCCAGAGAGAGGGATAGAGACAGGCCAGAGAGAGGGAGAGATAAAGGACAGAGCAAGAGAGTCAGGAGAGCAAAAGAGACCGGAGTAAGAGAGAGACAGGATAGAAAGAGAGAAACAGACAGGACACAGAGAAAGACAGACAGTACATAGAGAGACAGCATAGACATTTTATGACACCATCATTTGTGGCAGGCAACTTACGAGTAAAACAATAAAACAAACTTTTCCAGGATGATCATAAGAGAGGTCAAAACTATATACCACTGTCTGCTGCTTGAAAGCTTTTCAGTAGGCTTTTACATAGTTACATAGGGCCTCATTTTATTAACGGCCGTAGGAGATGCGGGGCCGCAAGGACCGGCCGCAAGCTATTCTGCTATTCTATTCCCCTCCGGCCGGGGATTCCGGCAGGCTTGCGGCCGGTGCCTTGCTATCCCTTGCGGCCGCTCGTGCCGGAGGAAAGCCTTTGATCTAAAACGGCCGCAAGAGTTTCGGCCGCAAGAAAGCCCCGGTTGCTATTCAATTGCTCCGGGAAACCTCTCTGCAAGGCTAAAAGCGAGCCGCAGCTTACTTACCAATTAAGCACAAAATATAGCCAAAATAAAGCCATCCTGCACTCTGAGGAGACTATAAAGTGATTGTAGGTGTTAGCAAGAATAGCACAACATTCCCCTATACTCAAATCCATAAAAAAAAATGTTTTTTATATATGTCAAATATCCATGTAAAAAGTCCAGAGTGCTTGGAGCACCTCAGACCCGCCCACGCTGCGGCGGGAAAATAAACAGTTAATGTAAACTCGGATTTGGGCTGATGTGCAAGCTTGAGAGGGGGTTGCTATTAATCCTCATGTCCCCCAATATGATCCCTAGCATTTACAGAGCTTTACAGTGACGTCTTGAATTTATTTTTGACTTTAAAGATTTCTGAGCTTACGGCCGGTTGCAAGATATACGGCCGGCCGTAAGGGGAGATCCTTGCGCAGCCTTGCGGCCGTTTTACGGCCGATAATAGAATGAGGCCCATAGTAATTTAGGTTGAAAAAAGACTTTAGTCCATCAAGTTCAACCTTTTTGAGATCTCCTCTGATCTGCAATACGCAGATTTATTGTTAATTGATCCAGAAGAAGGCAAACAGTAAAAAAAAACAGTGAAACTTTGCCAATTGTCTCAACATAGAAAAAAATATAAAATTCCTTCCTGATCTCAGATACTGGTGATCGGATTCATCCCTGGATCAATACTCCCTCTCTATTTATAAAGGATAGCCCTTAATGCCCTTTTTATTTTAAATACTTACTTCTTTAAGCACATGGTTCACTTCCTGGTCATAATTTCACTAACATTTGTATGGTCTGTGAAATGGTTAATTAGGATTGGAATTGATATTTTTTCATGGAAAAGAGACAGTGAACCACTGAGCATCTGTGAAGCTTAGTGAATTATAAATAGTGAAACTTAAAAAAAAAAAATAATATATATATATATATATATATATATATATATATATATATATATAAAATACCACTTTGTCATTTTTTTCTACACGGTTGTTTGAATAACTAAACTTGATAATGGGCAACATATTTTTGAAATTAAAAAATAAATGAATGTAACCTTTGTATTTTTATCTTTTTTTACCAAATTATTCTTTATTGCAGGCACCCATTTTCTTTTATCTGCTGTTTCTGATTTATCTGCTATTGTGTGTAACCGAAATTTGCTCTAACCCCAGGAAGTTGTTCATAAAAAGCCAAACTGTCTGATCCCACAGCAGCATATAAAAGGTGATATATCACAAGTCGTAGTATTTTATTTTCCATTAAAGGCTCAAAATAGTATAATTTAAATTTATGACCACAGTGGTATTTTAAAATAGTACCACAGCAAGTTGTAATTGCCAAATATTTAGGAAAGAGTTTTTTTACACATTACTGTGCAAAATATATTTTTAAATCTTTTACAACAACATAGTTCAGACTCCAAGGGCCTCGTTCTAATCAGGGCCATAAATCGGCCGCAAGTCTGCGATTCCTTGCGACCGTGTTAGGGCCCCGTGTAGCGCTACATCTATGACGGTATTCAAATGGGCGGCAAGGTGGTCCCTCTTACAGCCGATCGCAAACCAATGCAATCAGCCGTAGGCACTCCTGTGCTTGAACAGGCTCACGGCCACAAGGCTGTAACTCGTGTTTCAAACATTGTAGAAATATAAATGCAAATAAAATTCAAGACAGCACTGTAAAGCACTGTAAATGAGGGGGCACACAATGGGAGACATGAGGATTAAAGGCACCACATTCTCAAGCTGGCACATCGCCACAATACAATACTTGATTTCACGTTTAATTTATGTCCATAGTCCGACAGGCTTGAATAATGAGTTACGGGCTTGGCGTTTATTCAGGCCCGTTGGATTTTGGACATAAATTAAACTTGAATTAAAGTATTGTATTGTGGTGATGTGTCAGCTTGAGAATGTTGTGCCTTTATTCCTCATGTCACCCATTGTGATCCCCATCATTTACAGTGCTTTACAGTGCTGTCTTGAATTTCTATTTGCATTTACAGTGCTCCGAGTTTGCTGGCTTGAACAAAGAATCACAGGCTTTCGGCCGCGAATAACGAGTTACTGGCCGGGAGGTCATTCAAGACTGCAAAATGTAGCACCAATTATTCAAATAAAAAAGCCATCCTGTACTTTTATTAAAAGAGAAAGTGATGTTAGGTCTTAGAATTAATAGCACAACATTCTCAAACTCTCAAACCTGCAAAAATAACTACTTTATTTCATGTTCAATTTCCATCATTAAGTCCGACGGGCTTCAACCTCCAAGCCCGGATGTTGGATTCAAAAGTCCTACGGGCTTGGAGGTTGAAGCCCGTAGGACTTTATTTTACATGAATTAAACTACTGTATATACTTGAGTATAAGCCGGGTTTTTCAGCCCTTTTTTTAAGGCTGAAAAAAGCCCCCCTCGGCTTATACTCGAGTCACCCTGTGTCTCTTCCCCCTGTGTTTCTCCACCCCCTGTGTCTCTGCCCCTCCTCTACATCCCTTAAGTCTCTTCCCCTCCTCTCCCTGTCCTGTGTCTCTTCTCCTCCTCTCCCTTCCCTGTATCTCTCCCCCCTCTTCCTCCCCTGTGTCTCTTCCCCCTCCCTCCCTCCCTGTGTCTCTTCCCCCCTCTCCCTTCCCTGTGTCTCTTCCCACCTCTCCCTTGTGTCTCTTTCCCTCCCCCTCCCTTTTAATCCTCCTCATCCACCCTCCTCATCCCTCCACCTCATCCTCAACACCCCTCCTCAACCCCCTCCTCATCCTCAACCCCCCTCCTCCTCCTCATGCCTCCTCCTCAACCCCCCTACTCAACCCCTCTCCTCATCCTCATCCCCCTCCTCATCCTCAACCCCCCTCCACATCTTCAACCCCCCTCCTCAACCCCTTCCTCATTGTCAAACCCCCTCCTCATCCTCAACCCCCCTCCTTATCCTCATCCCTCAACCTCAACCCCTCTCCTCAACCCCCCTCCTCAACCCCCCTCCTTATCCCCCTCCTCATCCTCAACCTCCCTACTCAACCTCAACCGCCCTCCTCAACCTCCCTCCTCACCCCCCTCCTCATTTTCCCTCCTCATCACTTTACCACTCTCTAATTACATCCCCCTATCCCTTTCCCCTCTCTTACCTTCCATCAGCTCCTCTACTCCTCTGCGCATCTTCCGGCTGTGTCGGGACCCAGCATATGCGAATGACGTGACGTCACGTCATTAGCTTTGGCCAGGTCCCGACACAGCCGGAAGATGCGCGGAGGAGCAGCTGATGGAAGGTAAGAGAGGGGAAAGGGAGAGGGGGAGGTAATTAGAGAGGGTTTAAGTGATGAGGCGGGTTGAGGAGGGAGATTGAGGAGGGGGTTGAGGAGGGAGGTTGAGGTGGGAGGATGAGGAGGGAGGATGAGGATGGGGGATGAAGAGGGGGTTGAGTATGAAAAGGGGGGATGAGGAAGGGGGTTGAGGAGGGAGGGGGAGGGAAAGAGACACAAGGGAGAGGGAGGGAAAGAGACACAGGGGAGGGAGAGGGGGAAAGAGACACAGGGGAGAGAAAGGGGGGAAGAGACACAGGGGAAGGAGGGAGGGGGAATAGACACAGGGGTTGGAAAAGAGGGGAAGAGACACAGGGGAGGGAGTGGGGCGAGAGACACAGAGGAGGGAGAGGGGGAAGAGACACAGGGGAGAGAGAGGGGGACACAAGAAAGGGGCACAGAGGGCACACAAGAGGGGGACACAGAGGGCACAAGAGGGACACAGGGGACAGCACATTTCCCACCCTCGGCTTATACTCGAGTCACTAAGTTTTCCCAGTATTTTGTGGTAAAATAGGTGCCTTGGCTTATACTCGGGTCGGCTTATACTCGAGTATATATAGTATTTCTATGTGCCGATTTGAGACTATGGGAATGTTGTGCTATTAATTCTAAGACCTAAAATCACTTTTACTTCTAATAAAATTACAGGATGTCTTTTATATTTTGCTTAATTGGCGCTACGTTTTGTAAGTAAGAGCGTTGGGGGACCTCTTTGGTGTAAGTAAGCTGCGGCTCGATTTTAGCTATTTATGGGCTTGACGGATTTGGGACACAGGGAAGGGAGAGGAGGGAATAGACACAGGGGAGGGAGAGGGGGAAAGAGACAGAGGGGAGGTAGAGGGGGAAGGGACACAGGGGAGGGAGAGGGGGAAGAGACAGGGGGAAAGAGACACATGGGAGGGAGAGGGGGAATAGACACAGGGGAGGGAGAGGGGGGAAGAGACAGTGGGAAAGAGACACAGGGGAGGGAGAGGAGGAAGAGACGGGGGAACGCGCAAGATCAAAGGCTTTGACGGAAGTAAGCTTGGGAGGCCGCAAATTGAATAGCTAAACAGCTTGTGTCCTCCTTTTGTGGCTACTAATTTAAAAAAAAAAATATAGAATTAGAATGAGCCCCCAAATTTGTGTTGAAGTTGCAATGGAGTACCAAGTGCAAAATAATCTGGGGCCCCCCATGCATCTTCTATACAAGGTAGGCGCTTGTAAGCGTATATAAAAAATCAAATATACAGTACAGGTAATAGGTGGTCATATCACATTTCTATAAAAATAATTATCTATCTCTCTCCCCTTATATGATTAGTCCACCTAGCCACTGTTTATATATATATATATATATATATATATATATATATATATATACATACTAATGACAATATTTATTGCTGCTCCTTACAGAATAAATGTAGGTTCCTGGGAAATAGAATTGTGCTGCAGTAAAAACAATTAGCAGTAAGCTGAACCCAAAAACAAGTGTAAGTAAGCATACACAAGGCAGAGTATAATATTATAAATGTATTAAAAAAATCATATAGAAATAAAAAATAAAAAATAAATGAATTTTGTTGTTTGTGTGCTTTTAATTATTGATTTACTTATTCGTCCTTTCAATTTTTACATGCCTAATCTGGCCACTCTGCCCACCTAATGTTGATAGGTTGTTTTGGAATTGGATGTGACCAGTATGACGATTAATTTTGGACATTAAAAAAGCCCTCTGGATGTGGTGCTTTTGCCAAACAGAACAGATTTTAAAACTAAGTTACTATTTTGTACACCATTAAAATAACAAACACATTCAATTGTGTGTTTTCACCCCATAGAAAAATAAATTAGTCATATGTAATGCAACACAGCGTATTCATCAAAATATCTAACAATATTAAACATTGTGGCGCTAATTTCCTATTTGCTAAAATAAACAAATGAAGATAGCTTGATATGTACAGCTATGCATCATATTCATCAACATATCTAGTGATATGGTATATGGAAAATGTTGGTACTTCATAAATTAATTTTATTAAACTTTTAGTATGGCTTATAATTCACTATAAAATATTATGGGAATTGAAATGAATAGAAAGCATTTTGTATAATGGAGTATATTTTAAATATTCTGAAACTAATTTTATATTTATATCTAGGTTTTCAAGTCTCTTTAAGCTTCAAAAGTTAATAAAATATTGAATAAGCGTAAAGCCCCTTTTGAAATAATCTCAAAACATTTTAACAATTATGGAAGAATTTCTCATTGAAAGTGATGAGCGATGATGATGGCGTTCTTAATATCTGACCTTCCAATTCCTACTACTTATTACCTCTTCCAACTGTAGATAAAGTGTATGAAATCCCACCTAATGAGCTGAAAATGACATGTGACAGCTCTAATGGTTAAATTGCTACCAGAAGAGGATAGATTATAGGGATAAAAAAGCGGTTGTATTGGCTTCTATTTTTATCTGGCATATTGCTCTCAGTTTACAGATTGTGCTGAATGATCTATTTGAAGGTTACTCTCATTCAATGTTCTGTTATTCAATAGACGTAGTCATTCTGGGATTATTAAAAGAAGTGCTGACAAATAGACTCATATTCAGCAGTCCTGTTGTTTTAGTTTAATCTAGTACTTATTTCCAAGATTGAAGAGCTTAGAAGACTTTACTAATTCTGTTGGTCATTTATTAAATAATATATTTTCCTTCCCTGACTCAAAATTTTATTCCGATCTGGAAAATATGGTATATTGTTTGGAACCATAAGGCAATCCATTTTAAAAGTTATGAAGTTGCTTTTCTATCAGATTCAGAGGGTGTGTTGTATTTATTTCTTTGCATTAAATTAGATTATCATGGCATAATTTTTGTGATTAACTGCAAATATGATGAAATTATACTCTAAGTAAACACAATACAAGAAAGGGTATTTGGGTCGTTATCATTAATGATTAAACATTTATCAATAATGGGGTGGATTCATAAAGCCTTTGCAGGGGTCTAATGGAGAAAAGATTCCCAGCAAAACATAGTTAATCTCAGATAAGCTTTCTTTAAGTGGTCTTTATTCTTTCGATTTGTTCTACGCTTGCACCATACATGGAAGACTAAATGTTATAATGGGCAAATGTTTTTTTTTAGAAAGTGGAAAAAATAGATCCAGCTTTTAATTTATTATTTCTTATTTGCAGTTATTCTTTAATGGGTGATATCATTACCTTGTTTGAGGTGCCTTCACAATAGGGAGACTTCTCGACTGATACGATTTTCATTAGTCCTATAAAAGGCACTATTAAACTTCAATTGAAGTAGTTGAATTGTTATTTAAATTCAAGGTCTCTTCCCACTAGTACAAGCAGATTATTACTATTATCCTTTCATTTTAATTTCTAAAGTGCCCACATTGTTGTTGTTCTGTCCTTTAGTCGTGCCCGACTTTTGATGACCATATGGGCACAGCACCCAGACATATGTGTCTGTGTTTCTGGTTGCGCTTATACAAATGGCTTTCTTGGCAAATATACTGGAGTACATTTCTGGTGAAGGTACTGGAGTCCCTACACCATGTCAAGGTAGTGACCCAGAAGGGGAAGTGCCCACATACTACTGTTTAAATGGTACAGAAAAAATGAATTGATGCAAAAAATCAATTTATAGAGAAAGGAAAAAAAAAACACTTGTGGCTCTATAGTCGAATGTTTCTCAGAACAGACCAAGATCTGACTTTTTTGTTGTTTTTAAATGCAGTAATGTAGTAGTAATGAAGTACAGAGATGAACAGGCACTAGAAGCAACTTTCCAAAAGACAATATGTCCATTGGTGTATTGGTGTTTTGTGATATTATGACTGTAAATTCAAATCTGTTTCAGTTTTCTTCATTTCAGGAGTGTTCTCTATACTACATATTTCTTATATACTGTCTTTATGATACATTTTGAAGTAGTTTGGTTGAAGAAGGTTGGAGCCTGAGACAGGACAGTAACATGGATGATAGTGATAGTTGAGTCAGCAGGCAGTAGATACTGGAGGTGGCTGTGTATCTGAGTAAGTTGGACACATTAGTGTGTGCACCCAATAGAGCATAATTGCACATAGTAGTTAAGAAAACAATTTGTACTTTATCAAGCATAGCAGTTATTTTAAAAGTAGTCTAAATAGAATGTGAGAGTCGTGAATTGTCTGTCTCTGGGGACACTCTATTCCTATGTGCTATATAGCCAATCTGCAATCTATATTTATCTATTTATTTATTTATGATATAAATTATGTATTTATACTGTAAGTGATTCTTTTTCAGGGCTCCTAAAAGAATATGGTTTCAAAAAAAGTAATCTCCTTTTTGTTAGACTGACAAATTATTGCTTTGTAATTACTTTACCAACACAATGGTACAATGGTCATTTGGATTCAAAGAGTATATTGTATCCCATTTGCATGGCCCCATCCAGTTCCACCAGAATGCAGTACATTTTAACTGATTTTAATCTGATGAGTGGTTGTGCTAAAGAGAGTATATATTTAGATTGGACCTGGAATAGAATCAACTGTTATTTGCCAGTGTGTGCATCTTTGACTTCTTGTCAGGCTTTATTCTATCTATGTCCTCTGGAAAATAGCCAGAAAGTGGGGCATCTAAAGAGTAGAGCCTTCCAGGTAGGAGGTAACCTTTGAATTCCTAGGCCTTCTGCTACTGCTATCAGCTTTTTCTGGTGTTTGATTGAAGAAGATGCTGTGAATGTATTGTTTCGGTGGCTAGCTATACAACATCAGCTGTGCCAGTGACTAATAGGGCAAATCACCTTGTTTATTATCTTAAAGCCACTGGCTATTTGCTCAATCCCACTAGTATCGATAATTAAGGGACAATATAAATCCTCCAATCACGGGATCCCCTGCTTAGCCTATCCACTCTATTTTTATTGCAAGGGATTTTTTTGTTAAGAGTCAATAAAGTTTTTTCCGGTTTTTGAATTTTATATCTTGAATATAAGTGTTAAGCACCTGGAAACTAATAACTGTTTGTTAACTATCTAAGCTCTTACAGGAACCATGTAATCACATATTAGGTACAATCTCCTGTAGGAGCAGGGAACAGTTCATACTTGGCGATCACTAGTAAATGTTTACTCATCAACATTTGCTGCAGGAAGAAACCAATAGCTTCATGACTCCCTACGTGGAAAGTTTTTTTTACAAGATTTCCTATGGGAGCCATGCAATCAAGGCCAAAGTTTTAAGAATAGGGTCTGGAATGGTCAACAGGATCCAGATCCACGAAGGCACATAGAGGAACAATGTGCCTCCCTATTAATCACAAGGGTTTATCCAAAAAGTGTTTTTGTAGAAAATTAAAGAAAAGGGACACTTAAATAAGTAAAAGACAGTGATCGAAACTCACTGACTACATTTTAAAATGTTTCGGTGCAAATACAACCTCACACTCCTAGGTGGCACCTGTTTACTTTGCTAATGGTGAATATGGCCATGGAGGATCTGTTATTTTATTGGACCTTATAGTATTTGACATCTGCTAAATCAGCCACAAGAAAAACTGCAAATATTTCTCCTATAGAGATGTAAACATAACTAACCTTTACCAAATTATCAAACAGATCGAAATGTACTTTTTTACATTAAAAACTTGCTTTATAATATGTCCCCATCAAATTATGCTATTAGATTCAAATATTGTTCAAACATATATTTTAAATGATTCAGTAAATGTATGCAACCAATCTAATGTACAATGGTGCTCTATTTACTCTTTTTGGAATCAGTGTAATATTAGTAAAACAGACTTATTGTGTGGCAATGATGTGATGATGGGGAGACCATTTTACACGCTGTGTTAAGCAAATGCTCCTTAGACAACATTTTTAGGAAGTATAACATATTTTTATTTCACCACAAAGATTCACTTGAGCTGCAGGATAACTTTCAAATGCATAGGCGTAATATGGTATCTGTCTTTTGTGTAATGGCTTCCCCTCATTATCTTGCTCAGTGATCTAGAACACGAAGAGACAAACCTGTTGACTGTGCAAAGCCATTGATCACTAGACTGTAGAATTTATGGGCTGGTAAACTTCGCTTTCATTTAAATCAGTTCTTAATAAGACTAACTCTCAAATTCTTCAGACACCATATATATTGTATAGAAATGTTTACTAGAAAACTTTGTGCAAAATATAGAATCATTATAAAAAACTATTTACATGACAATAATATATAAAATGTAAGTATAACTGTATCACTGTCACATTGTCAATTAAACATTTAATTCTGTTCATTTGATTATTTAATTGTGTTTAGGTCTAATAATGCTCTTAGACTAATAGCACAGATAAGTTATGTGAAATGTAGGGTGAATGTACAAAGTTAGACAGATGAGGATATAATGAAATTTATGTACCACTGTATTATTATTAATATAATCATATTTTATTTTATTTTTAGATACCACAGCTTTAGTAGTGCTATGTATATAAACATTATATAAATGAAGAAACCCATAAATATATGCATGTGTTATGCATGCATATGTCATTTCAGTTTCTCACTGAAATTCAAATTATTTGTGTTTTTTAGTTGCAAAAGTACAATTGGATGGGGTAATTTATCATTTTCCCTTGTGGACAAATTTGATGTTGTATGGCAAATTAACTATCACATATAATAGTTGTCAAACTGCAAATTGTTGTCACGCTTTGCGAGCTCGCAAGAACTGCGTCCCTCGCGACCGAACCGTGTGAACCTGAAATCGTTACTCATTACACACAAAAAATACATAAAAAGCTTACCCAAGCAAGGGGGGTGGGGCACCCAGGATCTCTGCAAGTGAAGTTACACCTCAATTTAAGTCCAAATTCCTGAGTTTAGACACCCGAAAATCCACTAAGCGAGAGAAAAAATGTCAGTTGAAAAAAACGAAAACGAGGCTACAGGACCCTAAAGACGCAAAACACCACCAAGCACATACAGCTTTTCAAAAAAGCTGTACGAGGTACAAGATACACTCTTACCATCATCCACAGCCTCGTACCACATACACATTCACCGCCATTTTACAACACTCTTACACAATGCGGAAGTACACAGCTACCCTAACGGCTTTCCCTTGCGCACGCAGCCTATTTACACTACACACTGCACACATTGCTGACACTTACACAGCAGCTCCACAACACTGCAAACCTACATTGTATGCTGCAGGAACATCAAAACAGATTGTCAGCTCTTCAGCACAATGCTTCCTGCATATATTACTTCCAAATAGGTAAAGTATATTCATTTATTAATTTATTCATTATTTAATTAGCATACAAAAAACATATACAATAAACACAAAAGCCATTCACTGCGCGACTCACAACGAGCGCGAAGGCTGCTCATAGCACACAAAGCCTTGCAATAAGCGCAAAAAGCAGATCACCGCCCACCAACCAATAACAGCAAAAGCGCTTAACAGAAAAAAAGAATACAACAACCAACAGCCTCGCAATGATGAAGGATCTCGAACCACCAACACAATTAATGTCTGGACCACACAGCATTACGTGCCTTACAATTTTATTGCTTCGTCATTTTTGACGGGCAAGTCGCTAGTCCTAAATTATAATGACTACATTGTATAATGTATGTTCACTGGTGATCTAGTGAAGAGGCTTGATAAAAAAAGATGTTTATTAAACTGAAGACAGATCTCACATTAGTGATTATCGGCAGTTTTACTTGAATTAATGCATTTATTTCAATGAGTGAATCTTGTAAACTTTTTTTCTTAAGCCCTTTAGCTCCAAAATATATTACACGTGCTAAGGTTTGCTACATACACTAAAAACATGGTGGCTATTCCATATTTCTATGTGTAAGACTTTGCATTTATAAACAGTGGCATATACTACAGTAAAACAAGATGTGCTTTATTTCTAATAACAAATGTCAGTTCCAGTTTATCAATTATATTTATGTATTTGTTATTATGCCAGTATTTTGCAATGTTATAACTATTCAGGCAATGTTTTTCTTGAATATATATCCAATGAAAATTCACTACTTCTTTAAAATTCAGAAATGTGCTAGTTTTAATGAACTATGAGCCTCATTAAATTCCATTTTTTTTAATTTGCTTGCGTTACAGAGCTTTTAAATTAGAAAAGCCTGCAAGGAAATGGCCGAAATCCAAATCCGTGAAGCATGCTTCGGCAGTTAGGCGTGAACATGATCAATTATTTAAACCCGTAGTTATGGGTTTAGATGGAGCCAATAGCAAATGAGACCGTCATCATTACGTCACTAAAACATGGAGGTTAAATTTCAATCACTTACGGTTTTAAAGTCCGAGTTGCGATCAAGCCCGCATTCCAGAAATAATGCAATATGAGAATATCAATAAATATAATATTCTAGTCAATGCGAGTTCTATTATATGTATTATCACATTAATTGCTGGGATCGACCTAACATGTAAATTAAACATAAATGTTGTGCTATTCATTTTAATACCTTTCATCACTTTCCCTATAATTTAAAATACAGTAGTGTGTTTATAGTTGCTTTTACAGTGCTATGGACAGGAGTTTATCCCCCCTGTGGGTCCTCTCTAGTACCCGTAGGATTTTTGGCTATATTTGCCATTTAGGGGTTTGAAAACAATTGCAGGCTTGAGGACTTGTAGCAATTTAATAGTAATTTGCGATTGTAACATTTACGGGCTTGACAGATGAAAGACTGAGTTCAGATTTTGACAGCCCGTATGGATTTTCCACCTTTAACCCGCAGATTGTTTGCGGGTACCCAATTTAATAGCAGTATATTTTGCGAGCTCGTTTACGGGCTTTGGGAATTAAAAATCGGCAAATTTAAACTTGACCATGTATGATAAAAAGGAAATAAGAAGTGATATAACAGTATGTGAGAAATAAGACTGTCACAAGCAACTGCATTATATTTATAGTTTGCACTAGCATTTGTAGATAATTCATAATTTTTTTCAACAGAACACTAATTGAAAATGACACGTTACAACTCTAATTTACATATGTTTAGTATTTATGTTCTCCTTCAGGTATTTGTGAAGAAAATTAGACTAAATTTGTTAGAGAATAAAAGATAGAAAATACAAAACAACTCTCATATTTAATTGAAAAAGGTTGACTAATATGATTAGTCTCAAATTTATATTTCAATTTGTTTGTAGGTGTTGGGATTTAAGGGACCAGGAAATCTCTGACTTCATCCTCACTTCATGAGCTTGTTGTTTTCATTAGTAATAAGCATGAACAATTCATTGTCCAGTTTATGTTGAGTGAACCAGAAAGGTTTTATTTTAAACATGATGCTGACCAAGATAACACAAATACATTGATGTCTGGTTTATAATGTTTCACATGCTCCAGTCATGCATGCCAAGGATACCATATCCAATGTTATAGTGGCACTTACCTGAATCCGAAAGAAATCCTTTGAGCTATTAGAGAACTGTAATATTGTATCATGACCACCAACAAATTATCTACAAAATACGGCAAATTATACCACAGAAAATTCTATTTTATTGATCACAATTTTAGCATAAACAAATAAAATGCACATATAGAAATCACTTCTGTGTTTGAATTTGTGGATTTAACTTACAAACATACAATATTTATAACATACCTTTTTTGAAGATGTATCTTCATAATCAATAAAAGTTTTTAGAAAGCATAAAGTAGATACACCTTAAGTTTTGCTTATATGATTGCAGATTTTCAGTTAATCATTATTCCAATAACAATTACTAGAATTTAACATCGGGATAAAATGGAAACGCAACTCCCAATAATCACCCACCCAGATGACATTTCAAAAAAATAAATAAGACAATTAACAGAAACAGAAAGTAAAATCCATATTCATAGATATACTATATAGAGGGTACATGTGAGTATTTCTCACTGTATAATTGGAGGTCTTGTATACCCCTTTATTCCCTCTAGTGTCATAGATTTTGAGAAGGGAAGTTAGTGAAATAATGATTTGAGGTTTTACAAGCCTATAAATATATTTAAGCTGTTTGACCTTCAGGGCACATGGAGTACCTGGCTTGTATTTTAGAAATATATCAGTGGGTCAACTCATAAAACTTATATGATTTGACTAGTCTTACTATTTCACTACAAGCTTCTCTTCAATGGTTATTCCTGAAAAAAATTATGATAAATATGTCATTGTCCCTACATTGACCCTACATTGACCCTATAGGACACTATTAACTCCTATGTTAACACTATAAGTGCCACGAGGGTCCCCCAGGACCCTCATGACACAGTCTAAGCACTACACTACGCCATTAATGCTAACTGTACCCCAATAACCCTTACTAAACCCCATCGACCCCAACTGTCCCCCTTTAACCCTAACTGGGCCTATTTAACCCCATCTTGTGCTATTTAACCCCATCGAGTTCTATTTAACCCCTTCTAGTCCTATGTAACCCCATCTAGACCTATGGTACCCTACATAGTCTAATTTAGCCCCAACTGGGCCTATTTACCACAAATGTACCCAGTTAACCCTGTCCTATAAACCCCCTTCTGCCCCACCTATTAACCCCTACTCTACCTACATAACACCTACCCTAACCTATTAATCCCTACACTACCTATCTAATACATACCCTACCATATTAACCCCTACACTGCCTACCTAACACCTGCCCTAACCTATTTACCCCTAAACTACCTACCTAACACCTACCCTAACCTACTAACTCTACAGTACCTACCTAACAGCCTATTAAACTGCCCAACACCCCACTAATTACAAAAAACATTAAACCCCTACTAATTAAAAAAACAAAAACCTAGATTATAGAAAATATAAAAAAGAACATTACAGAAAAAAAAAATAGAACAATACAATAAAAAAAGCTGCATTGCAAAAAAAAGCTACATTACAGAAAATAAAAAAAGAAACACTACAGAAAATAAAAACACACCACTACTCACAGGAAAATAAAAAAAAAGCTACTCACAAAAAATAATACAATCACAACCTAAAATAAACAAATCCCTATCACAATAAAACAAAAACCCACACCCAGCAATAAATAAATAGTAAATTATACCACTTACCTTGTCCAAATGCACCTAAAGTAACAATGGTTTTCTGTGCTTTGTCCCTAGACAAGGGCCCATCCATAAATGTCCACAGGTCCGGCACCCCTACAAAAAAAATAAACATTACAATTAATAAATAAATACATACAACATATAAAACAATATATTCTAAATAGTACACTTACCTGTTCCAAATGCCCATCCAGTGATGCCCCCGTCCTCCTTGAAGTCTTCGCCGGCAGGGCCCCTTTAAAAAAAGCAGACGGGCTAGGAGCTCCCCGGTGCAAACAAGGGTTCTCGCTCATTTTCCGGTAAAATTTAGAAATGGCGCCTTCTGATTGACTGAAAACACTGTCAATCATATTTCAGCAAATCAGAAGGCGCAAAGATGTGAGCCAATGAGAATGGGATACACCCCTGTAACCCATTCTGATTGGCTTATGTACCAGCCAATCATTAGGGACTCCCGCATCATGGGGGTTGGATTTTGGAGCAGTGGGGAGGATACATAAAGTTTGGAGTTGGATTTTTGCCATTTACAGGCTTGACAGAAGTGGTAATCGGAGCAATTAAATAGCAATTTGGGATTTTTACGGCCGCAACTTTTGCTGCCCGTGAAAGATCAAAGGCTTTGTGGGAAGTAATCTGCGATTAGACGGTTTGCAAGTGAAAGTAGCGCGCAGCAAGTAACCTGACTGGCGCACGCGAACGGAAGGAAATTGAATGGCAACGTAGCTTGCGATCACCACTTGTGAGCCCAGATCTCAAAAATGTGGCAATTGAATGAGGCCCTATGTTCAGTAAAGTGACAGCACACATTGTAAACAGCTTTGCTATATGTTTGTTGTTAACGTAATCCAGCAGTAATGTTACATTGTTCTTTACACTTTATGCAATGCGTCTAACACAATTTCCCAATTTCATTTGTCATTTATCTAGACATTTGTATATAACAGAAGCCATAAGTTAAGTAGACTTGACTAGTAATTAGTATTTATAAATTAATTAGTTGCATTTGTGTGCAATGAATGAGTGTGTAATGATATGGAATCACAAGGTTGTGGAGACCAGCAGCCAAAGTCAGCAATAATCCAGTTCAGCAATTTGTAGGTGAAACAGGAACAAGCTTTATTGAAGTGATCAGGAACCACACAATAATCTGGCAAGGTACATTTGACAGGAAGTGCCTTATATAGGCCAAGGACCAGACAACTGACCAGACACAGCTGAAGAGACTTAGGTACTGATACTATTGCTAGCAGAGTCAAGGTTTATCAGATCTCAATGAAATTCACAAAAGGCAGGCTGGCGCAGTGGTAGGGAAGAGGTATAGCAGCCTGGGGACCAGGGTTCAAAACCCAGCAGAGTCAATTCCTCACAGAGTGACTTACTTTATAAAATAAAATGGGATGAATGGGGAATGAATTTAAGAAATATACATTTACCTAGATTTACATTATAATGCAATGTATTAGGTGGTAGACAGGCATCTTTAGGCCATATATAAACAGGATCACAAGGAGGTAACTGGGGAAGATTTTGAGGTGTTGAATAAGTCATTTAAGTACAAATAAGGAGATACATTCAATTGAGGCTTCAGGAGATCCGGTCTTCGGAAATGGAGCCCGTAACTTATTTTGCTATTTAATTTCCGTCTTTTTGCAGGCTCCGATCCAGTAACAGGCTCCAGCCTCAGATTAATTGCGATGGTTACCATCGCAAGTTAATGCCCCTCCAAGCCTATGATCTTTCATGGCCACAAGAGTTCTGATCACTAAAATCGCAAATCGCAATTCAATTGCTCCCATACCCCCTCGCTAACCACACAGACAAGGCGGCAAATGGCAAAAGTCGCTCCACAAGTTAGGGCTTCTAAGGAGGACTCGCAAAGGGCTTAAAGACATGTCCGGAGCACATTAAAAGCAAATAAATAATCAATATTGTACTGTTATTAAAAGGGAAAGTAATGTTAGGTCTTAGGATTAATACCACAACATTCCCAAGCTCGCAAATCGGCAAATAAAAATACATTATTTCATGTTTATCCCGGCAATCAATTTGTTAATACATATAATGGAACTCGCATGTCATATTTAAGGTTTTATCAATATTGCAATATTTCGGGAATGTTGGTCCGATAATAACTCGTAACTGAAGCTCGTAGGACTTTGAAATCCAAACTCCATTTTTCATTGATGTAATGATGATATACAAAAAGGGGTATGTGAGGAATTTCAAGTTTCCCCAGGGTGTTTTCCACCCCAAATCCAAAATTGTAAAGTTTAGGGGATATAATACAACCAAAATTGTATTTATTATTTATACAAAACAGCGACGAATAAAATTGTTAAAAGGTAAGGAAAAAATGGGGATTTAAAAAAAAGGGCAAATGTATGGAGTACAGCAATCCAATTAGCATACAGAAATTCTGTGTTATAAATATCCTCCAATTGGAGGGATGCTGATATTCCTACCCTCAGTCAAAATTATATCAATTCAATTGGTAAATCCATATATATACGTGTGCTGACCCTCTGAGATATAAATATATCAATAAAGCTATACTGTCAGTAAGCTTGTAATAAATGGTATTGAGTTGGCTTGCTTAATAAATATACTGTCCCGAAAGTAAACCTTAAGATCTAGCTATGAATGCCTTATAGGATTTTGAGCGTCCTATGGAGATATATATGGCACAAATTCATACAGACAGTCAAATTGAAGCCCATATACTGAATAGCAATCAATATTCGGTGCTTTTGTCTCCTAGGAGCAAATTAGAGTATCAGTGGAATGAGTCTAGAGTAAATCTGGGACAAAATTAAGTCCGGAGCATAAATGGGAATTTGAGGTACATTAAGCTAGGCCACAAACTCTCAGCGTCCACTGGCTGCACAATCATTGACTTCCGGGTCTGTACCACGCATTGATGTAATGATGACAATCTCTGTTTCCATTGGCTGTGTCTATCTCTGGAGTTAGGGCCTTGGCTAATTGATCTGTTCAAGCTTGCAAATGCTACATACGATGGCATGGTTTCCGAATTTCGCTATTGGCCCCTAAATTGCGGTCTTGCCAAATTGAATAGCCCCAAAACTCGGACCTCCTGCAGGCCCGCTGGAGGCCCACAGACATACGGCCTACATCCCATAAGGTACGGCCACCAAATTGAATGAGTCTCAAGGGAGACAAGTTACAGGGACATAAAAAGTGAAATTTGGAAAATGAACATGCCCCTCAACAACCTCTTTTTCAAATAATATATTCCTGCGTCATACTACATTACATCTGTAGAAGCAGCTACAGTTGAACTGTTTGTAATGTAACATTTTCCAGTTGCAGTATACGGCAGTTGAAATGATTATTGATTAGTCATGAATATTCTGTGGAATATAAAATATGTTCTGTACATTACAGAATAATTTGGTGAAACGGTTTGGAAGCAATTTATATTCAGTTTACATGGAACATCAAGGACAAAATAAGGCAGTATAAAGTCTAAGCTAAGAGCACTATTTAATGGCACACTTTGTTTTAGGATACTTGTATTTTATATGAAAATAGCTCCGTTGCCAAATGAAATAAAATCAGTGAGCAAATACAATACAAAAAGGAGTTAATTAATTAGATTATTTGATTATATTATATTGTTAATATGCCCAAAAAATTATTAAAGGTCATTTTCACCAAAACATCTTATAAACTGCAACCAACCACACAATCCAAGTCTGGGGTTCAGCATTGCCAAGGATTTCAAGTAAACCGCACTCATGTTTTCTCTTGATTTGCTATGTAACATTTTCTTTGGGGAAAATAGTCCTTGTCACATTTGTCTCAGCTCTTCTAATCTCATCTGAGGTGGGAAAGTGCTTGGTGAATCCCCTCCAATGTCTAATTGAACAATTAGAGATGAAATAACCAAGAACTGGAAAAAACAAATATCCTTTGCATATGTGAAAACAAACTCATTAATATTACTAAATATTGACATGGTGTCAACGTGGCATAATTTGAACCATTTACTTGTAGATAATTTTCATGCATCACATATATTGATCTTGTATGAAAGAGCACACTGCAGTTAAAAATGAATCAAATATTTATGGTACTTCCATATTCTACATTTTATTGCTCTGGAAAGTCTGCATTGTACATGTTTTAGAAGAGGATGATGTGTTGCAAAAGAACTCAGCAGAAAATAAGCAAACTGATACTGATGTGCATTCACAGTTCTTGTTCTGGCTCCATTCATCCTGCTTAATTACTGTATAGTCACTCTTTTTGGTAATGACAAATAATCCATATATTGACCTTAACTGAGCCACATTTGACTCTATCAATAGTAAGTCTATAGTGACTCTCAGCTTCAATTACAATACAAATGACACAATAAATAGTGTATCATTTTAGGACATATTTTTACCATGATCTCTAATATAATGCATTATTCATAAATTAGTTCTCCTTACTGGAATAGGTACTTGCTGTCGATAAAGGGCCCTATTCTATTGCCCAATTCGTAAATGTATACACACTTAAAATCACTCTTAATATTGGTACATATTCGGCAAATATTACTTATTTGCACTAATGAATTCTTAAGTCAATTGAATGCATATAAACATTTATAAAAAAAAACACCCAAAGCCAAATTTATGAGTTCAAGGCATTTGCAAGTAGCTAACAGAATATGGCCCGTTGTGTCAAAGCTGCATGGCTCACTTTCACTGTAAAGTGTATTCAACAAGCGGAATACAGTATTATGAACAAGTAGCAATGGAGTAGGGATGCAATAGAATGCCTAGCTGATTAATACAAGGAAGTTTAAACATGGAGTTTAATCCAGAATCAAATAGTGTTTAGTAGTCCGATTTGCAATCGGACTCGCAATCCAGAAATATTGCAATAAAAGAAAATCAATAAATCTACTTTTCTAGCCCATGTGAGTTCAATGATATGTATTAACCCATTTATTGCCTGGCTCAATATAACACAGAAAGGACACATAAAAAAAAAATTTTGATTGCAGATTTGCGAGCTTGAGACTGTTGTGCAATTAATTCTAATGTCTTTCAATGTTTTCCCCATATTTTACAGTCCAGTATTGTGTCTTTATTGGCTTTTATAGTTTTAAGAACAGGTGTTTAACCCCCCTTGCGAGTCCTTGCTAGTACTCGTATACATTTTTGCTACATTTGCCATTTATGGGTTTGAAGATGTTTGCAGGCTTGGGGAATTGGAGCAACTTAATAACGATTTACAATTTTAGCAATTGCAACATTTGCGGGCTTAAAAGATCAAAGGCATCGATGGGTCGGAAATACGATTTTGACAGCCAGTAGGGATTTTCAGCCTGTAGCTCACAAATATTGCGGGTAGCTAAAAGAGGACAATTTAATAGCAGTAACTATATTATGGGATATATTACGGGCTTCAGTATCTACAATTTGGCCAATTTAATGAAGTCCTATGTTTTTATTTTTCTAGATTCATTATTGTAATAATTACAAACAAATGAGAATTAGAGGAGAACTTGCCTAAAATTGATTTATGGGATCTATCAGCAAATACAATTCTAAAATGTTAAAGGGGGATTGTCTAAAATATTTATATATATATATATATATATATATATATATATATATATATATATATATATACACACATATATATACTGTATATATTAAGCAAATAGTTATGCTAATTTCGCATTGCACAAATAAGTTTTTTTCCCCGTAAAACAAAGAACAGACACAAAATGATGTATAAATACGGAAATAGGAAATAGCAAATTAGAGCCAGCAAGCAAATTACTTTAGAAGATGAAAAGATGAGATGAAGTGACAGAAGGAACTAAAGCAGAAAGTGTAAATTTATCAGTATGTAACCTTTTTTACAATATGCTTTGAAATTATGATAACCAAAAACATGTTTTCGTTTCTCAATTGTGGAAGTTTCTCATTCTACTCATAGGAACTAATTTCAAAGCCATTATTTACCTAATCACTGTAATAGTTTAACATTTGATCTGCCCTCTTTTAAACCACTCAGCCTATAATAGCCATAAGCTGCATTTTAACACTTCCCTTTCTTTGAAACTCTAATTTCAAGACATCTGTTTGAATAAAAAGTTAAATAATACAGTTGACTTTATTTTGTACCAGTTTATAGGGACCAGGAAAATATGACATGAAATAAAACACATTTTTTTTTACAAAAGCCAGAAATGATATATCCTTGTCTTCATACTAACTTTGCTCAATCCATCACAAATGATTACAAAGTCATCAGCTTGAATCAATTTCTGTTCACCAGTTCAAAAGCTAACACATATGCTCAAGGCTACACAGCAATAACGTGCATATGTGCCATAGTAACATAACATTTAATTTTAGGGGCACATTTTCATAATACTTTGCATACAATTTTTTAATATTTTCCAATTTGTTTTCTAAACTTTGGAAATTCTTCTAATAACTTGTGTCATATTTAAATATTTAAAGAATATAACATGGAATGAGGAAGTAAAAAATACATGTAAATTGTTTCAAGATGTCAAGCTTTTTTAATTCTGATTTACTTTTTCCAGCTTTTAAAATTTTAAACCAGTTCGCAAGACAATCCTCCTTGATAAGGTGAATTCACATCAAATATGGCCCAAGCTTTGCTATCCAATAAATATACTTAATTGGAATTACTGTCAATATGTATTAATTTTTTTTTTATTCAGTGCAGGAGGTAATTGAAAAACAAGTCAGCCTTAGAGATAATTTAATAAGAGAGGAGGGGTTAGAGAGGCTGGGTAGCTATGGCATAGATATATTAGAATATGAAAATTAAAATGGCCATGAAGAGTTTTTTTTAGCAAAAGTATGCCACTAACTGGTCTTGTGATATTGGGAGAGAAAACATTGTAATTAGAATGTTAGCCTATTAATTTAACTTTTTTATGTATTAACTTTACGGGAGTAACCATATACTGCTTGACCCTTGTTTATTATAGAGTACAAAAAGTTACACATGTAGTTTTACACAATTGTCCAGCAGTAAATCCATGCTGCTTTGGATATATTAAATGCAACTATACTTTTAGAGTTTCCATTAATTTCTCATCTCATGGTGCCTACTCACTACTTTTTAGTAATGCCCAAATTTGTAAGTGGCAGTAGAGCCACAAATCTCTAATCATCTGGCACAACAGTCTGGAGACTAGTAGCAGGAATGGCATTACTATAGCAAGAGGCCCAGATGCAATAAGATAGATAGATGATCCAGGAATCGTGGTAGACAGAAGATAAAGAATGGTCATAGAACAGAACAAGGGTTAGGTAGGCAGAAATTGTGAACTTGTGTGTCAATGCTGTGGTCCAGGAAGCCAGATAGTAGAACTCTTAGAAACAGGTCAAAACCAGAAATCAGAAACACAATATAACTTCCAGATACTGCGTGGGGGCAAAACAATTGAGCAAATCCACACAATTGCTGACACTATAAATAGGGGCTAGAATTGGCATGCACCACTTGTCACGCTAACAACTGTTCACATGTACTGCAATCATGACCCCAAGTTTGTCACATCTGCAAGTGGTCCATAGCATCAAAGTACACACGGAGCATGGCATGAAATAGAAGCAAGTGTGTACACAGTAAATGCAATCTATGGCCAATGATGCTGCATGGGTACACCAAGGAAGATGCATAAAATGAAGAGTTAAGGGCTGACAAGTGACATGCAACTGGAAGGAGAACATGATGACAAAGCTGAAGCTTCTTTACCACCCTCAGATAAGACACATGTTTTCTATGATGATTTAAAAACAGCATTAATAAATGTATCCCAGGATATCTTAGAAATAAATATCAAACTATCCATTTGTGTGAGTTATAAGGAGCAATGCTATAAAAACATATTCAAGTGGCATATCTCTCACAGAATTTCACAGAATGGGTAAAAATCTAAACCAAGAACGGCTATGGGCATATATGTGCATATTACCACAACTGCTAGATGTACCCAAAGGCGCAAAGATTACGAAATCAAATGAGCAATAAAATTGCAGGAAATCTCCATACAGATATACCATTAGATACATACATATTTTGTAATTAAAGCATTTGGAAACATTACACAAAAATAACAACATTGTAGTTTCCCAAATGACACTGGCTATGAGGCGAGCATTGACTGAGGTCTTGAACCAACACATTCTCCCCACTACAAATTCAAGCTTTACAAAAGATAATGCTGAAATGGAAAACCTGATAGCATTATTAAAGGGTAATGTAGGTCCATTCTCAAAGAGATGTAATAAATAAAATAACTTTTTGGTCTTTGATTTCATGATATATTAAGAGAAATATCTTATTACCATTATTGGATGATCAGGTTATATTGTAATACAATTCTGGTCCATGTGTTATAATGTTGGATACAATGGTAGAAAACTTCTTGCATTTTCTTTGAAAAAAGGATATTTATTAATGAAACATTGACTAACAAAAGCTATGTCTGTAACATTTGAATATTATGTGATTTCTTATTGTACTTCTTTTTTTATTCCTCTTCCCCTCCCATCTTCCCTCTACCGCTTACTTGTCTTACTTGACTTACATATCTATTATATAAATAACAGACAGTACACACATTTTTGTATTAAGGAACAAAAATGTTAATTGTATTGTACCTCTAGTCAGAAAATTAAAAATGAAAAAAAAAGAAGACTGCAATTCCTCCACGATTTGAATAATCTGTTGCTGTGAGATGGGGGTTATAAAAACTGGCCAAAGTTGCATGGAGTGTAAGGTAAAAGGACAAAAAGGATCATGCTGGTCCCATTTTTTCTATATGGTCTTTTGAATAACTACACCCAATGTTTTTAGAAAAGTACAAATAAATACCTAAAAATATATCCCATTTAATTATAATCTATTCTTATGGGATACACATAAAAATAGATATAAAATGACGCAAACACAATCTGTCTTCATACTCATAACTCAAAATAAAGATGTTGGCCCAGGTATGGGAATTAGCCCCTTTTAATATGACTAGAAAAGGGTATTTCATGTTTATTTCTTGTCATAAGAAATGGCAAAATAATGACTTTTCAAGAAGTCAAAACACATTATAATTTATATCACTGAAATATGGCAATAACTTCAAGTACAATATTGTCTATAACAATATTTATAAAATAAAGCTTCTTACCGATGTTTCTTCTTGCCAATGTTTCCACCTTGAAGATGGTCCTGGTGTTATATGGCTACTATATCACATTCTTAACAATATAAATTCAAATGGTGCATTTACATATACATACAATTGGAAGTCTAGGTAATGAAATATGGCAAAAATATGGGATCAGAAACCCAGAGCATCAAGAAATATTCAGACTAAAGAAACTATCTATAAAATATTATACTTTTAGTACAGAATCACAATCAAAATAAATAATTACAAGCCGCACATACCACCAACTTCATATATTGTGGGAATGCAGTAAAATTCAAACATTTTGGAGAACAATATAAAAAATTATAAAAGATATGTAAGTTTATGAATTAAAGTTAGACCCTGTAATAAAGCTATGAAGTGCACATTTGGAAGGTATAGGGAGAGACGAATCAAAACTAATTATATAAATATTAACTGCAGCTAGAATTGCAATGGCAGCTCACAAGTATTACTCAACTAAAAACAGTTGGGCCAATATTACAAATGGAGAAGGTTTCATATGCTATGTCAGAGCAGAAAGACCAATTTCACAGGATTTGAAAACCATGCACAGATTATAATAAATTAGATATAACAACATTATTGTAATAATCTGCCACTTTTTTCCGCAAGAAAATAATATGCAACTTTATAAGTTAATAACATTTTGTTTTGTAATGCATAGCTACATTAAATTTATTTTCTTTTATGTATTTGTATTTGTTTAATGATCTGTATGTATCAAAAACAAAATGAAATAAAATATGTTTGTGTTGTTGTTTTTAAAAAAAAGCTAAAATTCCACAGGGATTTTCGACAAAGCACAAAACTAGATTTAAGGCAAAATAATAGAAACAATTTCCTTGGGTTGATTTATAATTGGACAATTAGGAAATACACAGGAAAAGAGAGTGAAATTGAAATACGAGACAGAAATTAAATCAAAGTTGTCATCAACATCTTGGAAGCCAAAATAATAATTATTTCTAGAAGTGAAAAATAATGTTTTTGTTACTAAAATCAATTCAATATTATAATAATATAAACTAAAGATGTCATATATTCACCAGATTGAAAGGTATACATATAAGGGCAGCCTATGACAGGCCCCTAGATATTGATACATTTAGAAGAAGGTATCTTGCTAATAGTCAAATTGGTGTTATTAGGTGCAATAAAGTATAAATACTGTAGCTTTATAATCCATTGCAATACTTGGGTTCATTGGACACTAGCTGAAAAGAGACACAGTCTATCATATATTCAACATGTGTTATTGGATAACTCACATTTGGATGTATCCATGCATGTTCTGTTGGGTATTACTAGTTTGGTGATTATAATGTTTCTAATTGAGGAAAAATTAATTTCCTTGGACAACAATGATGTCAAGATGAGAGCACAGCTGGAGCAGCCAACACTGTTGATCCCACAGGTTAGGTCCCCTCTGCGTATTCTGTGTATTGATGCAGAGACTGTGGCTTTGCTGCTGTTGCAGTCTGAAATATAGGGTGGCTGGACCACTGGAATCTGCTGGCTTTTGTATACTACAGATACTGGGTAGCTTGGTTTATGGCAAGGGCAAGGGCTTAGTAGCTCTCCAACACTAGAAGAGCAGCTGACACTCTTGTATACTCTGAAGTGATAATATTTATTGACATACACAGAGTTTTTAATGACACAGCAGGGCAAAGAGCAAAAAAACTTTAAAACCAGAACCAACATTCTAAATGGCAAGCAGCAAGTCATAATAAAAGACCTGGGGTGGTTAACGGACCCCAGCAATAATCCCACCATATAAATCAGTATATGAAAAGGTAAAAGGAAAAGCACGATTGTCACAGACACTCCCCCCTCAAGTCTCCAGCTGGTTCAAGACCCCAACCTGGTTGTAAACAACTGTAGATTTGACTCGTCCTGCTGTCTTGATAGCCCATCAGAGTTCTGCTGAGCGTGACCCTACCTGTAGCAGATGGTAAAGTTGTAGATTAGCAGGCCCAGTCACCTGCTCCTTAATGAGCCAGCACAAAGCATTATGGTCAGTCACCACAATAAATTCTTGCCCGAACAAATAGGGTGGAACTTTTTAAAGGCTTAAACTACAGTCAGGCATTCATTCACAATGGCCACATAGCTGATCTCTCTGGGTGACAGTTTCTGTCTCAATTAGGCTGCAGGATACTGCCTATCCTGGGCATTCATTTGGGATTCCATCAACTCCCGCAGCCTTGTTTTGCAAGGCAGCCTAGGGCTCATCTCACTTCACTCTCCAAGCTCATTGGACAAAATATTGAAGTCATCACTGCTATTAAGATATTTCCTGTATAGATCTTCAGTGTATTTCTGCCACTTCTACTTGATGATCTTCTGATCTTTTTTTTTTAAGTCTCTACCATTTTGTCTTTTATCATGCCCACTTTGGCCTGAAAGGTGCCTTTGAGATCCCCAATTTTCTTGAAGGAATTTCTTGACCCATTCAGTTATATTCTTCTATCTCTTTACATCACTCACTGTAGAATGTCTCATTGTCTCTTCTTGCTATCTCTGGAATTCTGCATTCAGTTGGACAAATCTTTTCCTATCTCCACTACCCTTTGCTTTCTTTCATTCAAAGCCTCGTCAGATAGCCAGTTTACCTTCTTAGTTTTCTTTCTTTTGGGAATATTCTTGTTTGCTGTTTCCTGGATAATGTTGCATCTTCGGTCTAAAGTCTTAATGCATTCTTCCATGTCTAGTCTCTAAAATCTATTCTTTACTTCCACTGCATATTCACACAGGTTATTATTTATATTGTATCTATTAGGTTTGATGATTTTCCTGTTTAATTCTGGACTTTACAATAAGAAGCTCATGGTCTGAGCTACAGTCAACTCCAGGTCTTCTTTTTTGCTGATTGTTTAGTTCCATCATCTTTAGCTGCAAAGTATACAGTCAATCTGATTTTTATATTCTCCATCTGGTGATGTCCATGTGTAGAGTCGTCTCGGAGGCTGTTGGAAAAGGGTGTTTGCTATGACCAGAGAATTATTTTGACAGAATTCTACTAATCTCTAACCTATTTCATTTTGTACTCCAAGACCAAACTTGCCAGTTATTCCAGGGGTCTTTTGGTTCCATACATTCTAATCTCCTATGATGATTGTAACATCTTTTCTTGGTGTTATATCTATGATGTTTTGAATATCTTCAGCATCCATGGTTTGAGCATATATTTGAATCATTGTGATGTTAATCAAATTGAAATTATTCTGTCATTTATTGGGTTGTAACCGAACACTGCTTTGGCCACCCTTTGATTGACTATGATGGCTACTCCATGTCTTCTGTGAGATTCTTGATCACAGTAGAAGTTCTGATGGTTATCTGATGCAAAATGTCCCATTCCAGTCCATTTAAGTTCACTGATTCCCAGGATATCAATTTTTCACTTTGTCATCATGTTTGACTACGTCAAGTTTTCCTTGGTTCATAGTTCAAACATTCCAGGTTCCTATGCTGAATTGTTCTTTGCTGCATTGGACTTTCCTTTCCACTCCAGACACATCGGCATCTGGGTGTCATTTCATCTTTGGCCCCACCACTTCATTAGGTCTTGTGCTGCTCAAACTTGCCCTCTGCTCTTTAATGTGGTAGGCACCTTCTGAACTGAGGGGCTCATCTTCCGGTGCCATATCGTTATGGCTCTGGTTGTGCTTGTCCACTTGGTGAAAGGAAATGTCTGTAATGGGCAGGGGCTGTAGGGGAGCCCAGGAATCTAATCAGCGGCCACCAAAACATTGAAAAGTATTAGACGTGGCACAGAAATTTTTGACATGTCGAGACACTCCTGGCCAGTAAAAGGCATCAGTCAGTCATTGGCAAGTGTGTAGATTAACCTGGTGACAGAGGCGGAGCTACCACTGGTGCAGACCCCCCCACAGCTTTCCTGGCTCACAGAAGCCCCAGCAGATCCCCTGTGGCCCCCGCGGAACCCATATGGCTTCAGTTGGGACCTATGTGGCCCCCCTGGGTCCCCGGTGGCTCCATGGGTTCCCTATGGCTCGTGGTCCTCCTGAGGGCTCCTAGTGGCCCCTTATGGCCCACTGTGGCCCCCTACAGGCCGCAGGCTCCACCCTGTGCCCCTGCAGGACCTGATACCCCCATGGAACCTTATGACATCCATGGACCCCTGGGTCCCCTGTGGCTCCATGGGTTCCCTATGGCTTATGGTCCTCCTGAGGGCCCCTAGTGGCCCCTTATGGCCCACTGTGGCCCCCTACAGGCCCCAGGCTCCGCCCTGTGCCCCTTCAGGACCTGATACCCCCATGGCACCTTATGACATCCATGGACCCCTTGTGGCCCCTAGCAGACCTCTGCGGCCTCCCTCAGCCCCCTGTGTTCCCCCTAAGCCTTGAATGGACCCTCACGGTCCTCTGTGGCCTTCCTCAGCCCCCTGTGGCCCCTGCAGCACCCTGTTGCCTCCCTCTGCCCTTCTGGCCCCCCTTGGCCCTTGCTGGTACCTGTGGCCCCCTAAGACCACTGTGGCCAGAAGTCAAGAGGCCAGTGGGTTGGGAGGTGAGGTCAAACCTCTTAGTGGGGCTGGGGAGCATTGACCAAGGTGACTCAGCTGGATGCTTGTGACCGGCTGGTCTCCTCTCTTTGGGACCTCTGTGGTCATTAATCTCAGGATCTCCATCTTATGGACAGGGGTAAACCCATCTCGCAGCAATGCAGCCCTTTGTCGGTACCTCCTTGTTACCTATTGCTACTCACCTCCGGTCAGAGGATTGTCATTGCTGGAGTATTCACTAGGGGTAGCCCTGGATTCTTAAGATATCTTGTGCTCCTTATCCAGTCTGTGGAGCACCTTATTAATTCTTCCCTGTTCAGGGATATGGACCAGAACCTCCCCGGGTTCAAACTCCTCTCTGAGCTCATTCATATTCATCTTTTCATACTGAGTTATCTGGACAGAGTTGCTTCTCTGTGCACTGGACATGTCCCTTGGTTAGCACGGAGTAGGGATTGTGCCGTAGTTGTAGACTGGAACACAGGTTGGCTGGACTACGGGAAACTACCTAATTTTGTATAACGCAGGTACTGAATAGATTTCCTTATGGTAAGGGTAAGGGCTTAATAGCACTCCACACCAAAAATACAACTGACACTCTTGTATACTCTGAAGGGATAATGTTTTCGGGCACACACAAAGTTTATATGTCATACACAGCAAGTCAGAATAAAAGTCCTTAGGGGGCCAATGGGCCCAGACCACCTGTAAGGATCCTACAACATGGCTCATTAGATGGGAAGCAGGGCTGCCTTCACAAATGAAAAATAATATTTTATGTCATAACCAGCAATGCTTTTTGACATTAGCATTGCAAACAATTTGAGATTTATTTTTATTTACAGTTACATAATACCCAAATTAAACAAATTTTAAATAGAAACTAGTTGAATAGTTAAGGGAATTCCCTTTTGTCTATTAATTTGATTAGAGTGTGCATATAGTTTTGTCATGACTCAAGTAAGTAAAATGTGAGACAGCTAGTTAAACTGAATTTACCATGACTGAGAGATTTAAAACAAAATGCTTAATTATTAATAGGGGCTTTAAACATGTGATTGTTTATAGGTGATATTATTACGGTAACTAATAAAGGAAGACATTTGGAGATATTGTTATTGCACATTGAATTTATGTAGATTCAAAACATTTTTATTATATATGATTTAATTTCTAATAATTGCTCATGGATTACAAAACCAACTTTTTATGACGGCTTCTGAATTGATATATGTTTTATTTGGCAATGTGATAAGAGTCTAAGTGTTGTGCAGCGATACATTCAGAGTGAGCCATACAGAAGTAGCACTGTATTAGCCTTATTCTATTTGTATCAATATTATGTGAATAATACCAACATTTTAACTGTTTTGATGCAGAATTTGCAGTCGGAAACATTAGATCAGCTAAAGCACCTAGTAAATGGACTTCTATTCTGAGTTCCCTCTAGTCCTGCTCTGTATTACCATTATTTTTTATTCTTTTATTTCTTATTAGATTCATGTATTTATTTATTTTAGCTCCATATCTGTTGATTGGGGGAGGAAGGGGTTGCAAACATCGGACCATTAGGTTATAACACTTTCTGGTAGCCAATTCCGGCTAAAAAAAAGTAAGTCATGTATTGGAACTCTGATTGCAAATATAAAATCATCCCTCCTATACAGAAATTATTCATGCTCTTGTCAATTATTTCATCAGTGGCCCTTAAGGGATCTAAATAGTAGATTCCTATTGAAATTCTTACTGTGTAATACTGAAATGAGGAAAGAGTGCACATGAATTGGTCCTACATGATTGAACCCTAACTCAGGGTAAATAAATATTTAGCAACACTTGACCCTGGCAAGATCCATTGGGCGTTAGAATAAATAAACACACTAACCCAGCGTTTCTTGGGAAAATGACGGGCCACAGCTTTATTAAAGCAACCATAAACCAATAACCAATTAACATAATTAACATTGTTACATCCCAGCTCAAATAACATCCCGGAGGAGGAGCCGGGCCCGGTCAGTAACCTCACGCCCTGGGCTCGCGCCCAGAGCCTCCCAGTGCTTTACTAAGCACGCCCATGAAGCAGGGCAACGCCCACTTAAGCCATTGGCTGAGTGCCTCACCTCCCACCAACCAAAGACATTCCTACTTGCATTCTTACCTAGAAATCACAAAATCCTCACCCTTCAACTCTTTTCCACGCCTTTTTTTTTTGTTTAAACCTAACTTAAGCTCCCTGAACTTCGCTCAACCAACCTCACACCCTAGACATACCTTATTAGTATATCTGCTATTTTCCTAACTAACCACCAACTCAAGGGGAGGGAGGGATGGAATCAGCTCAATGGCCGGCGCAGAGTGAGGAGGACGCCAGCAAAACGGGCGGAAGTCCCTCCTCCTCCCCCAGCCAATCAGAAGCGCCCAGGCTCCGCCGTGTAACGCAGCGCTGCGTCATACCAGGCGTGCCTGGGACTGCCACCACGCCGGCCATTCCCTGTCTTCTTTTTACTTACCTAAACTTCTGTATTTTTTCCTTTCTATTTAGTCCAATTCATTTTTAATATTAATTATTTTGTAGCAGTAGGGTAAAAAAGAAAACGTCCCTCAGAATTTATTCATCATTTTTACACATCCATCAAATTTATTTAATGCAGTAGCTTGTCTAAGCAAACCAGAATAAGCATGTCAAAGAGCAGCCCTCTACAAAGTAACTATTTTTTTAAATTATGAATAAAAAGTGCTGCTTTCCTTGAAATGAAGATCCAGTGCTCTTGACATACATTTCTAAATAAAACAGTTACCCAAAGTGACTGTTTAATTGGCATGAAAGAAAGAATGATTCACTTGGCTCCAGGCACATATTAAGCACAGTATGCTTGTTGAAAGTGGGAAAATATGTAGTTTTTATATTGTCTCCTGGGTTATTTCTTTTCATTTCAATTCCTATAATGCATTTATATTTCCCTTTCTTCATAAATTATCATAGAATATTCAGCAAATGCCACTTTTCTAGTGATGTAATTAATAATTCATGGAATAATAGTGTATTTAAATGTAACACAATCTTGTTATATAGTAGGAATTTATGATTATATAGTAGATATATTAATTATAGTAGTTATATTGCAGAATTATTTTAACATTTGCAAATGTTTGGAAAGAACATATGTAAGGTCAATAAATTTAAAGAACATATTGCACTGCTTCAATGACCACCAAGACATAGATTAACAAAAAAACATTTTGCCAAAGAAAAAACTAATTGGCATTTATGACATTTTTTGATTGATAACTTTAGATAAGGATTTTAAAACCTTTAGACTTTTAAGGCTTTGGTGTGATTTATGTGGACCCACTGTCCGAAAATGAACATTGTATTAGACCAGAAACTAATTTTGAGTGTGCCATTGTGTAAAAATGGGCACACTCTGGGAGAAGTGGTCGTTAGCTGGCTCTTAATACTACTTATCTTGTTTTCTCTCTTCATACTGCTACACCACCCTTTGAGAAACAAAAACATAAATTGGTTGACAGTTGTTGACCATAAAGTACTTTTGCTTTCACCATTTTAACCTGTTTTGTGCTGAATGAAAAAATAAAATCATGACCCTAATGTATAAAGCCCTCAATAATAATTCCCCCTCTTATATCTCTGTTCTTTTTTCAAAATACTCCAAACACACCTTCTTTTTTCTGCTAATGACCTTATTCTGTCCTCTTCTCTTATCACCTGCTCTCACTCCAACCTTCAGGAGTTTTTTTTGTTCTGCCCCTGTTCTTTGGAACTCCTTGCCTCGCTCCATTAAACTATCTTCTTACCTCAAAACCTTCAGAACCAAACTAGAACCTATATGTTTAAAGAAGCTTTTCGCCTTCAGCCTTAATATGCACAATGCATCTATCACCCACCTGAACCACTTAGATTGTAAGTTTGCAAGCTTTCAGACTTGTTAGGTGCTTTAGGGAAAGCACTATGGACACTAGATTCTAAGCTCAAAGACAGGGCCCTTCATTCTTTTGCAATGTGTTAAAATTATTTTGACTTGTACTTACCCCTGTATAGCACTACAGAACATGTTGGCGCACACATGATGGTTCACAGACTACTTCACACTGTCAATATGGCCAGGATCTGACCCATTCCACTTGAACATCTAACCCAAATTAAATATCTTGACATTTTTGAAAGAACTGTTCTATTTTACCATTTATTTAAAAACTGCAAGTTCACAAAATGCTTTTAACAAAAATCTGATATAAATGGATTAAATAATCCCAGGTCACAGCGGTGAAAGCACTGAATCCTAACCACTGGACCACTATACACACACATACACACACATATATATATATATATATATATATATATATATATATATATATATATATAAATATATATATATATATACATTTAGCATCATTATTATTATTATACATGTACATGTATATGTATATATATGCGAGAAGATCTAATAAATTAGTACTTCAGGAAATCAAGAAAAACTGTTCACTGGAAGCTATGATCATAAGGCTGAAATAGTTTGGCCATAAAGCTCAAATAGTTTGGCTATATCATGAGAAGACAGGATTGCCTAGAAAAGACTCTAATGCTGGGAAAGATGGAAGGCACACGAAGAAGGGGACGACCGAGGCGGAGATGGATAGATGAGATCATTGAAGTAATGAACATGAACTAAATCGAGCTCAGAGAGACGGTGAGTTACATCTGTACCTGGCAGGCTGCAGTCCATAGGGTCACAGAGAGTTGGACACGACTGAATGACTAAACAACAACAATATATATATATATATATATATTTTTTTTTTTTTTGCATTATATAACCATTTGTCCATTAACAAGTTTAGTTATTCAGCCTTAATAAATACAGGGAGTGCAGAATTTTTAGGCAAATGAGTATTTTGACCACATCATCCTCTTTATGCATGTTGTCTTACTCCAAGCTGTATAGGCTCGAAAGCCTACTACCAATTAAGCATATTAGGTGATGTGCATCTCTGTAATGAGAAGGGGTGTGGTCTAATGACATCAACACCCTATATCAGGTGTGCATAATTATTAGGCAACTTCCTTTCCTTTGGCAAAATGGGTCAAAAGAAGGACTCAGAAAAGTCAAAAATAGTGAGATATCTTGCAGAGGGATGCAGCACTCCTAAAATTGCAAAGCTTCTGAAGCGTGATCATCGAACAATCAAGCGTTTCATTCAAAATAGTCAACAGGGTCGCAAGAAGCGTGTGGAAAAACCAAGGCGCAAAATAACTGCCCATGAACTGAGAAAAGTCAAGCGTGCAGCTGCCACGATGCCACTTGCCACCAGTTTGGCCATATTTCAGAGCTGCAACATCACTGGAGTGCCCAAAAGCACAAGGTGTGCAATACTCAGAGACGGCCAAGGTAAGAAAGGCTGAAAGACGACCACCACTGAACAAGACACTCAAGCTGAAACGTCAAGACTGGGCCAAGAAATATCTCAAGACTGATTTTTCTAAGGTTTTATGGACTGATGAAATGAGAGTGAGTCTTGATGGGCCAGATGGATGGGCCCGTGGCTGGATTGGTAAAGGGCAGAGAGCTCCAGTCCGACTCAGACCCCAGCAAGGTGGAGGTGGAGTACTGGTTTGGGCTGGTATCATCAAAGATGAGCTTGTGGGGCCTTTTCGGGTTGAGGATGGAGTCAAGCTCAACTCCCAGTCCTACTGCCAGTTCCTGGAAGACACCTTCTTCAAGCAGTGGTACAGGAAGAAGTCTGCATCCTTCAAGAAAAACATGATTTTCATGCAGGACAATGCTCCATCACACGCGTCCAAGTACTCCACAGCGTGGCTGGCAAGAAAGGGTATAAAAGAAGAAAATCTAATGACATGGCCTCCTTGTTCACCTGATCTGAACCCCATTGAGAACCTGTGGTCCATCATCAAATGTGACATTTACAAGGAGGGAAAACAGTACACCTCTCTGAACAGTGTCTGGGAGGCTGTGGTTGCTGCTGCATGCAATGTTGATGGTGTACAGATCAAAACACTGACAGAATCCATGGATGGCAGGCTTTTGAGTGTCCTTGCAAAGAAAGGTGGCTACATTGGTCACTGATTTGTTTTTGTTTTGTTTTTGAATGGCAGAAATGTATATTTGTGAATGTTGAGATGTTATATTGGTTTCACTGATAAAAATAAATAATTGAAATGGGTATATATTTGTTTTTTGTTAAGTTGCCTAATAATTATGCACAGTAATAGTCACCTGCACACACAGATATCCCCCTAAAATAGCTAAAACTAAAAACAAACTAAAAACTACTTCCAAAAATATTCAGCTTTGATATTAATGAGTTTTTGGGGTTCATTGAGAACATGGTTGTTGTTCAATAATAAAATTAATCCTCAAAAATACAACTTGCCTAATAATTCTGCACTCCCTGTATATAACTATATCATATATGGCATAATTATACTTATACATTTATAACGTAATATAACATACAGCATTTTCCACTATAAATAAATTTTTACGTATTAGTAGATCACACTCCCACAAGCTTTGCTTTAATTGCTGTCAAGTACATTCAGTGCTATAATTCATTCTTCTTCATTTTTCTTCAATTTATCATCTTTAACCACTTCTGTAAAACCCTGCTTAGTAAATATTAATTTACCCTCAATTACTAATGACAACTGAAAGAAACCTTTGCATTCATCAGCTTTTTTGCCTCAGGGTATAACATTTGCCCTTCAAAGCATCCAGCCATGCAGCAATTAGAACTAATAGTCTCTTCAGGCAATAGAATGTGAAACACCCATTGCAGTTGTAATGTTGATTTCTAATCTCGGAAGGACCAGTGATGGTTTTCTCTCAACTGACATTCTGCAAAAGAAAACAGAATGCACTGTAAATAGTAACCAGAGCATGGACTAGAAGCACAATCTGGCCATCATGGAGATCAATTGCATATCACAGAAAAAAAATGTCAACTTTATTAACACTGGCAACATTTTACAACAGGTAAATTTGATTAATACGTTTTTAAATAACAAAACTTTTTTTTCATTTCATATTTTATTTTTACTGGTTTGATTAGGTTAAAATAATTATGTATGTGCTACCTTAGAACAAGGTTAGACAATAAACAGACCTGGGTCCAGTTGTAACGATCCAGTTTAGTTTTTCCAAATCTCCTCTTTACATTTACTATTAATCGTTCATGAAACATTCATATCCTTAAAACATGTCCTTCCTCTATATATCTGACTTTGAAAATTGCCATATAGTTTGTAATATTTACATTAAAGTGAGACAGAGTTATTGAATTCTCTCATTTTCTTCTGAGGTACAACACAGGACAAACCTTTTTATATTTTAGTATGTATGTATGTATATATTGATATAGAGGAAAACATAGATAGATAGATAGATAGATAGATAGATAGATAGATAGATAGATAGATAGATAGATAGATAGATGGATGGATGGATGGATGGATGGATGGATGGATAGATAGATAGATAGATAGATAGATAGATAGATAGATAGATAGATAGATAGATAGAGAGAGAGATAGATAGATAGATAGATAGATGGATGGATGGATGGATGGATGGATGGATAGATAGATAGATAGATAGATAGATAGATAGATAGATTGATAGATAGATAGATAGATAGAAAGATAGATAGATAGATAGAGAGATAGATAGATAGATAGATAGATAGATAGATAGATAGATAGATAGATAGATAGATAGATAGATAGATGGATGGATGGATGGATGGATGGATGGATGGATGGATAGATAGATAGATAGATAGATAGTGTGAGTATATTTTTGTATTCTAGTTACTGCACATTTATTATGAAAATCTAGAATATTAAACAATAACAAAACTTTTTTTTCATTTCATATTTTATTTTTACTGGTTTGATTAGGTTAAAATAATTATGTATGTGCTACCTTAGAACAAGGTTAGACAATAAACAGACCTGGGTCCAGTTGTAACGATCCAGTTTAGTTTTTCCAAATCTCCTCTTTACATTTACTATTAATCGTTCATGAAACATTCATATCCTTAAAACATGTCCTTCCTCTATATATCTGACTTTGAAAATTGCCATATAGTTTGTAATATTTACATTAAAGTGAGACAGAGTTATTGAATTCTCTCATTTTCTTCTGAGGTACAACACAGGACAAACCTTTTTATATTTTAGTATGTATGTATGTATATATTGATATAGAGGAAAACATAGATAGATAGATAGATAGATAGATAGATAGATAGATAGATAGATAGATAGATGGATGGATGGATGGATGGATGGATAGATAGATAGATAGATAGATAGATAGATAGATAGATAGATAGATAGATAGATAGATAGATAGATAGATAGATAGATAGATAGATGGATGGATGGATGGATGGATGGATGGATGGATGGATAGATAGATAGATAGATAGATAGAGAGATAGATAGATAGATAGATAGATAGATAGATAGATAGATAGATAGATAGATAGATAGATAGATAGATAGATGGATGGATGGATGGATGGATGGATGGATGGATAGATAGATAGATAGATAGTGTGAGTATATTTTTGTATTCTAGTTACTGCACATTTATTATGAAAATCTAGAATATTAAACAATACAAAACTTATGCACACTTTCCGAAATCTAATCATATATCTTAAGACTCATGTTCATCAGATATATTCAAAGTATGTACACAACCTTAAGCCCCTTTTTCAAGTGCTGACAATTTGATTAATGACTTTGACATGTGTAGCCTCACAAACAACAGCATACCTTTTATTGAGAGTCTTATCGATTTTCAATAAGAAAATTCCACAAGTCTTGTAAAACACCAACAGCAAAAAATGTGAATTTACCAAGACAATGGCACAACCAGAATGTCTATATTCATTGGAAATGCAGTCTTGAAAAGTCTGCCTTTAGTTAGGGAAATTTGTATCCTTTTGTAGTGTGGGGCCCATATGTTGCAATAATCTCAAAACATCTGCCATAAGATTTAAAGACATTACCTTACATAATATTAAGGCTTTTCATTCAAGATAAGTAGCTGTGAAGTGTAGCATTCCAGCAGTCCACACAGTTGTTTCCATTTAGTGATCATGTAAGTTTCATATTGTGTACACACATTATGGTCAATGTTATTGACCATCTATACTTTAACACATCAAATAACATTTATAATTGTGTAGATTGGTGCTGTATTTTATTTCTCATGTCCCTGGTAGTGTTTTGACATTATATGATTAAATCATGTTTAATTAGTTTATAAAAAAGGAAGAGGTAATTATTTCCGTATTGGATAGTATGGATAGCTCCCACACCTCTTTCTGTTGACATTGTGATGCTTTTTCTGCATGGTATCAACTAAGGCATATACAAAATAGACAGTTTCATAGCCATCAAGTTCAACCTTTGTAGATCTCATCTGAATCTTCTAATAGGTTAATTAATAGTTAATTGATCCAGAGGAAGGCAAACAGAAAAAAACTCATTGAAACATTGTCACTTGTCTCATAAGGTAAAAAAAAAAATCTTCCCTGACCCCAGATACTGGCAATCAGATTCCTCCAAGGATCAATAATCCTTCCTCTCTAATTATCATGAGCAATCCTAAATGCCCTTTTTATTGAGAAATATATCCAACCCTTTTTTAAAGTTATCACCACCTCCTTTGGTAGAGAATTCCACAGTTTAACCACCCTTACTGTGAAGAACCTTTTTCTTTCTTTAAGGTGAAATCATTTTAGGCACCCATTTTCCTAGAGAAAACAAGTTTAATTTGGTTAGTCTGTCCTTCTCTGTACTTTTCCAATCTCTAAAATGTTCTTATTATGAACTGCTGCCCAAAACTGTACTCCTTATCCCAAATGAGGGCGTACTAGGGATTTGTATAGTGGCAGAATTATATTTGCTTCCCTTGCTTCTATACTCTTATCAATGCATGGTAATATTTTATTTCCCTTTGCAGCTGCTGCTTGGCATTGAGCACTGTTATGTAGGCTGTTGTCTACAAGCACTCCCAGACCCCTTTCTGTCTTTGGTATCCCTAGATCTGCTCCATTAAGATTATAAATTGCATGCTTACTTTTCTTTCCCTATTGCATAACTTTACATTTATTTTTATTAAATATCATCTTTAGTGATGTCCCGAACAGTTCGCTGGAAAACTATTCTCGACGATTTTCGCATGTTCGCGTCCGCCACGAACGGCGAACACATGCGCTTTTCGGCTCACCCCCTATACTTTATCATTGAGGAAACTTTGAACATCATTTATTTTATTTTATAAACATTTTTGTGTAATCTATGCCTGCCTGCCAGCGTGTGTGTGTGACAGGCTAACACCTAACAGCTTATATTGTGCTTATTTTCACTACTCATACCTGGTGGTGCAACATACATTGAAAACAACCATTTTTTTCCTGTAATCTAATTTCAGTTGCCTTCCTGTGTCAGGCTCACAGCTTATATTGTGCTCAGTGACATAAAACAACACTTTTTTGACTGTAATAGATTGAATAGCAATTGCATGCCTACAGGCGTGTGTGTGAAGCCTATTGCATCTACTCTGCCAACTTTTGCCAGTGCACAGTGACACTCATATCTTGTGGCACCTTAGATTGCACGCACAATGCCCCAAATTTGAAGTAGGAGGTCCGACCAAGCATCTTTTTCCTTCTCCCTGTTCCAAAAATCAATGCCATATACACGTCCCCTAATAGTGGACGTAACAGGGATTAAACCGATAGGAATAGTACTACTTAACAGTACACACCTTATAATAACTTAGACAGAGGCAACGCAGAGAGAGGAGTCTGAAGAAGAGGAGTCAGAGGAGGAAGGTGGCTTTGAGGAAGTGGAAGACCAAACACAGCAGGCATCCCAGGGGGCTTGTTGTCACCTTTCGGGGACCCTTGGTGGCTGGGTGGAGGAAGAGACCTTCAATGACATCAGTGAGGACAAGGAACGGGACATGGCTAGCTTGGTATCCAACCTTGTGCAAATGGGGAGTTTGCGGTTGTGCAAAGGGACTGTTTGCGTTTGTTTGCGGTGCATTAAACGGGGAGATTGGTCTGTTACTGTGAAGCGGGTGTAACCCTTACACTACCTGATTGATACAACATCATACCTGATGTTTTAAAGCATGTTATTCCAAACAATTTAGGAATGTTAGGTGATTTATGCCCATTATGGCTTAAAACCAGACTCTGCATCAACTATGTAATTTTCCGTGGGAGTTTTGCCATGGATCCCCCTCTGGCATGCCACAGTCCAGGTGTTAGTCCCCTTGAACTTTCCCATCACTATTGTGGCCAGAAAGAGTCCCTGTGGGTTTTGAAATTCACCTGCCCATTGAAGTCTATGGCGGTTCGCCGGGTTCGCACGTTCGTGAACATTTGATTGAAGTTCGTGTCCGCTGTTTGCGAACCGAAAATTTGATGTTCGCGACATCACTAATCATCTTCCATTTAGATCATTCTATTTACTAAGGAAAACAAAGATACAGTACATTAAAAATGTTTGAAACTCCCTTTAAAAATATACCACAGGGAAATAAGGTAAAAATATCCCCTCCTGCCAGTGAGTTCTCCCTTATAGTGAGAATCCCATGTCATCCTGCAATCCAATCATAGGAATTTCCCAGGGTGTTTTCTCAAGTATAGCACCATGAGATTGGCTGAGCAATCTCACTCACTGTAAAAGAGACTTGACAGGGAGAGAAGTAATTATGTAATCTGACTTTCTTGTGAGTCAGCTTGAGGTAAGTTTAAAACATCTTAAAATCATTTTTGCTTTATTGAGATTACGGTTTATGCTATTATTACATACTTCACTCCATGGGGAAAACAACATTCCAATAAAACCAAAAAGCAATTAACATATCACTATCTGATTAAAGAAATTAAACTGAATTATGTTTTAGGACAGTCTGCTAGATAGATTGGTTCCCGGGCATCTTACTGGTTGACCATTGTTTAACTTTATTTTTCATGATAGATTTTTCTCCAGATTCACTGATCTTTGCAGAAGGCTACAATGTCTATTGCAGTCCTCTAAGCTATACATAATAAGATAATTAAGGATTTGCCTTTTATAAATTGAATAATTATTAGTCCTTCTGCTTAAAACTGTTTCTAGTATAATAATCTCCTTTTGAATATATACACTTCATTGCTGATACAGTATTATAGTGGAGGGCTTATTGAGATCCTTACAGCCCTATTACATTCCCTCAACGTGTAATAACGTAGCCCCTAACATAGCCTGCAAGACTTACGGCAATTAAATTGGCCTCTTAAAGCAACCCGCTAACAATCTGCGGGTTACAAGCAGAGAAACCTACGGGACGTCATCGAAATTTGAACTCTGCAGCCGCAAATCCTTTGATTTGTCAAGCTCATAACTGTTACGTTTGAAAATCGCTATTAAATTGCTACGAATCCACCGGTGTTCAAACCCGTAGCCCGCAAATGGAGCCAAAAAGCCAACAGGTACTAGAGAGGTATGCAAATATACAAAAACTACTGTACTTAATATTAAAGGGAAAGTGATGTTAGGTATTAAAATGAATAGCACAACATTCTCAAGCCCGCAAATCTGCAATATAAAATACTTTCTTTTCAGTTTAATTTCTTTGTTATATCGATCCCGGCAATCAAAGTGTTAATACATATAATGGAACTCGCATAGACTAGAATTTAATATTTACTGATTTATTAATATTGCATTATTTCTGGAATGCGGGTCCACTCGAAACTTTGAAATCCAACCTCCATTTTTCACTGATGTAATGATGACGATTTGCGATTTGCCATTGGCTTTGTCTAAACCCGTAGCTACGGTTTGAATAATTAATCATGTTCACGGCCGCACATCCAATGTGCACCAGAATGGTTTACCGGTTTGCGTCTACGGCCCGTAAATCGAGGCATGGTTCAGTTTAATAGCTCTGTAAAGTCCGCAGCAGGCTTCGATTTTAATGGGGCTGTTAGAGAGGCATTAGTACCTCTCTTTCTCTGCTGCTAATTCATTTTTCAGTACAACAAAGCATCCAAGGGGAATTTCCTGCAGCTTTGTTATCTTGTTTGCAACATAATAAATTCCTCTAATTTACAGATTCGACAGCAACAGTAACTTATACTGCTATCTGTCTATATCAAATAAAGTGGAAATTGTATATAACAATACTCTACAAAGGTTAAATAAACTCACTTGTAATACTGTGATTCCCTCCCTTTATAAATGTTCACACCTACTTTTGACATCAGCAGCGCAGAGCCAATGAAATTGCCACGTGTTATGAGCTGGCTTGGTGGGTATATAAGGTGATATATAGGCATTCTAAAAACATATCAACCATCACTGTTATGGTTTGGGGAATGTTTTCTTGGCATTGTCTGGGTCCACTCATACCTCAGGAAGGCACTCTCAACTGATTGGGCTATCTATCCATTCTTGCAGATCAAGCACACCCATACATGTTGACTGTCTTCCCTGACATATGGCCAAAATTGTCCAGCAGTGGTTGGAGGAGCACGATGAAGACTTCCAAGTTCTTCCCTGGCCTCCAAATTCCCCGGACTTGAACCCCATCAAGAACCTGTGGGACCACCTTGATTCCATGTTTGCCGTATGGATCACCATGCACGCTTTAGCAGTTGTCGGATGCACTGCAGACTGAAAGGCTCCAGATACCCTTGCCAACCTTCCAGCATCTTATTGACTGACTACCTCGCATCTAGCTGCTGTCTGTGCTGCTGAACAGGTTATTCTTTATAATGTGACTTGACTGTCTAATAATAATAATGTGACTTGACTGTGTATATATATATATATATATATATATATATATATATATATACTGTACGGGTTACAAGGAACAACTAATTATTGTGCCAGCAATCATAACAGAAACAGTGCAAATACTTCATGTACCTGGCCAGCCCCCTCACAGTAGTGCTATAAAGTCAATGAGATGCCATGCTCTCTCAATACTTTGCTCTTACCTACTTCCTGCATCAACCTCTGAAGAAGTTGAGTGATGCGAGCATGGGTCATTCTACTTTGAGAGGGGTGTCTTTAGGTTGCTGAGGAGGCCCAAGGGGACCGGGGGGGGGGGGGCCCTGGTTGGGTAAGCTGGGGTGGGGACCTGGGGGCCACACTAAACTACATTAACAAAATGTAAATAGAAAAAATATATATATTTATTTTATGACAGCACTAGGACACCCCCCATAACAGGGCCCCGGTGCATAGCACCGGCGGTAATTCCAACCCTGCATAGAGATTAATAACTTGACTAAGGCAGTGCCCTGACACACCATCGACTTTTTCACAGAAGTCTGTACACTGTTGCAAAAGCAGTAAGCAGAGAGAATAAACTTTTCATTCATTATCATCTTTAATTTTTCTTGCAAGGATACTTGGCAATGTTAAAAAAAATCTTTCAAGTACATGTAAGACAAATATATAAGTGCTATTTTATTTTGAAAAGTCATAAAATGTAGTCATAACTCCTGATTTTAAAAGCAGAATAAAAAATATGTTCTAATAGTGTAGCTTTGTAATAAGAATTTTTAACATCATGAAATTGTGCTTCTTTAGATTCCTAATAATATGAAGGCATTTTCAGAGGGTATTTTTTCCATCCCTGATTTAATTCTTGTTTCTAACATATTCCCCTGCCTCATTTCATTTCCACAGAGGCACCGAACATACAGCAACCACTTTAAGTGCCAAATGTTATGAATAATTAAAATACTTCACTCTGGAGTGCTGAACGACTCATTAAGAGACTGAGAAATTTTCAAACTGTATAAGTGTTTTGTGTGACGGTGGGTATTGAGATCACTTTAATGTACTTATTTTCATACCAATAATGTGAAACAAGTCATTTAATTATTAAAGTCATGACACAAATTGTTTCCTGCAATCTAAATGAATATGAAAAAAATAAGTTGGATTGTCTCTATGGTCCCAACACATTTTTCCACCAGTGAATTATTCAGTTCATTCAACACAAATGGAATTGTCATATTTCTGGACAGCAAACTGAGAATAATTTCATCTCTTATTTTGTAGAATCAGCTATACAATGTAGTTATGCTAGAGTGATTAAAAAACTTAAACTGGAAAAATAGTTAAAGTAATGTTAAAGTAGTCCCGTAGTCACTTGATAATGGACCCAGAAGGGCCCCCACTGGACTTTTGGGGTTAAGCAGTTATTATATGTGTGTGTAGAATGTGCTTTGTGCTAGTGACTTGCTTAATATTATGTGTCATGTATGTAATGTGTGTATATAGTTACTGTTAGGGCATCTTGCTTAATTATTTGTGAATTTATCATGTTTTGTGAAATATGTTTGTGAAATACATTCCCCAATAGCACATATAAGCAAATAATACCTTTAAAATCATACAGGGGAATTTAGCAATAGGAGTGCCCCCACCACCATGCTAATTCAGGCAGATGCATTGTCTCTGGCTCAGTAATAAAAATAGAAGATAGTTTGTTGCTCTAGGATTGTAACACCAGATCTGTAGACCAAGAGAAATAAGACCCCCTCAATTAATGACAACAAAGAGCGACTAGGCGTGAATCCTCTTCTGGCTTCAGTCGTAAAGGAAGTTGGTAGCCTTAGTTACAAGGCTGGGTTTTAGCTATAGAGGGGGAGGAAAGAATGTGAATATCTTGTGAATTTATTTTTTTACTGGCCTGGGATATTATCAACCTAAACAGATAACCTCTAGGTTCTGGCATATCAGGGTTTGTGGCTGATGACATCCTATAATAGAAGGTGTGTGGGTGAGATCTTTCTGTGTTTTAGATATCTCTGTAACAATGAAGAAGGGCTAGTCTGATTTTGGACACACTAACTAAAGGTGGTGTCGGAGTCTGAGTGGAACATTCTAAGACTAAAGGAATGTCTGCCTGTGTCTTTCTTCTGGGGCGAGTTCTCATAAGAAGTTGTTTTGGCTGGGTACTGAGATCTGAACAACAAAGGTCATGACCCATATAGATAGAATTGGGGTGTGTGTGTTCCCCAAACCTGGCGGTCATAACAGAAAGTAATAAAAATAAAAGAGCTTTTAATTGATTAATTATTATATGCAATTATGTTGCAGTAGGAGTTACCATCTTTGTTTCTGCTGATCTGGTTCTAGAGATTTGAGGACACAAAAGACCACTGAAGAGGTCTTATAAATGGCATTCTAAAGAATAGTTAGGTGGGGCTTGATAAGAAAATAACCCTTATTAAAATTTAACTGTGCATTTTAACAATGAATTACTGTTTTTTTAAATCATGCCCTAGGCTGTATAAACTCCAGATATCCAGATTTCTCCACCCTGGATACCAGAAGGTTCACTATAAAATTTATGTAGATGATTTGAAGATTGTTTTTTTGCATTATTCAGTCATTTTTTACTCTCTGTGCTCTCGTGGACTGTAACACACGAGGCACATCTTTAAGTCCATGGTTATGCTGATCCACTTCATATTCATGGCAGAGATACTGGAGTGGGTTGCCAGTTCCTTATCCAGTGGGCCACACCATACAGCTCCTGGAATTCCTGGAGCTGGTCTTCCATCCAAGTACTGACCAGGCCCAATTCTTCATGGCTCCAGGGTGGTGTGACGTCTTGATTCTGTGACTGGAATCCAACCTACATCAACATCAGTGAAAGCACTGAATCCTAACCACTGGAACACTATTTGAAGGTTAGCAGGACATTACTAAATGCTATTGCACGGAATGTGGTAGTCATTGCATCCAATATCAACCTTTTTTACTTGATGAAAAACATAGAAAAAGGGATTCATTTATCAAGCCCAAAGTAAAGTATTCTCATAAAAAAGCATCTCAGTCTTTGCACTTGTTTATAAATGCAATGTATCTTCACAAACTATATACACACCTTGCATTCTACATCCACACGTAGACAAACTTTCTCTATTTCTTTTCCAATAATGAAAAACACGTACTTCCATTTATATGTATTACTAAATATTTTGTTGGGCAAATGTTTAAGCTTTTTTGACATTCTTAAACTGAACTATTATGTTTCCTCTACACAAAGATGATAGTCATATTTACATTTATCAAGTTTTGCCTTTTTTAATATCATTCAAGTTGTAGTATTTAAGTTGGCAGTAATTTAATTGCCCTCGGAAACTTGAGCAAAATATGTCAGGAATAAAAGAGAACATTTCTGATGTAAGCATGTAAGCAGTGAGGACAGAATAATAAATTAGTGACAGCCTGAGAAGTGCTAATACCTGCTTCATAAGGGCTTAATTGTATTACCATGTAACTATATATCACTAAACCTGACTCAGAATGCTATAAACGAAAACCATCTTGGCTCTCAAAATTGCAGGAAATTACACTTCAGAGAAATATGTGTAACTGGTAAAAATTGACTCCATTCATCTAAAAAAATATTTATTCAATGATATAGTTCATAAAATGTACAAAGTTATGCATGTTTAGTAGTTTTGATTGACTCTAACATTTAATTACGTTGTAGATCTTGTAGAGTTTCATAAGTTATAGCGTGAAGTGTTCTAGCTTGCCCTATGGTATTTATTACCTGTCAGAATGATTGCTAATCATAATTTAAAATATACCTACATTTACCAAATATGATCTTGCATGCGCCTTATTTAATAAGATCTGAATGAAGAAGACATATGTCAATGTATATTCATAGCGTAGAAATAGGAATTACTTAATGCATAGGTACAACGGACATTAAAGCTTTAAGAAAAACATAATCTATCTCTGATCCCCCAATCTTATCTATTTGTAAGGTATAAATAATGTATAATTTCACACAGTATTTGTACATTGGAATCACAGAGTTACATGATGGCATGGTGTTATTTGAATAATGGTAAATTTGTTATAACTGTTCTTACTTTTTAGTTACTGGTAACCAGATCATGCTTCCTAGGTCACAGAGAATATGACCAGAACAAAATAATAATAGAGATTGTCAAGCAGCTCGACGGCAGCACAACTCAACTAGTTCCTGGCCAGATACACAACACTGGACACCAGGAACACCAATCACTGAGGAAGCTGCGACAAAGAGCAGCGAAACACGTTTGATTTACCATTTACATACATACACATTTTTAGGGTACTTTACCACTGATAAACATTGAGACCTTAGTGTCTTTTATGATATCACGGTTTATATTGTGTTTTTTACCAATTTTTACCTTTTAGTTGTACCTATATTTTTTAGGATATCTTGTCCAATTCCTACATTGGTCAGTATGTTTTTTATGGCATAATAAAAGTATATATTTTCAAGGAATTAAGTGTGTGTATATCTTTCCATTGGACAAACATAGACACACATGAACATATAGATATAGATATATATATATATATATATATATATATATATATATATATATATATATATATATATATATAGAATCATTGGTGCATACTCTTATATAGAGATATACAGAAATGTGAGTGTTTTTGTCAGTATACCTGACACCTTACAGAGGTAATTTCAAGTACACCTCATAGATCATAGAAACACACTGTATATTGGGGGGCACTACGAAAACCACAAAGAGGTCTTGAAACATCCCTTCTGACACCTACCGGTGAGAGAGAATCACATCAAGCTTTTAAGTACCTCATATTCTGGAGGTCACCAAAGGTGAGAGACAACTCCGTAGAAGTATATTGTCTAATACTACGAAGAGGCACAAAGTAATCTGCACTAGGAGTATCTATTGCGCTTTCTCCTCCTCCCTTCTTTCTTATATCTAGTACTTCAGATACACCACATTTGCCGGTGTACCAGGAAAAGCGGCATCCTCCAAGAGTGAGATCTACAGAGCCCTAGGAATACAACAACAAGAACCATCCAAGATCCCATAGAAATAGTGTGGAAATATTCTAACATCCACATATTATCCACATCAACATATTATCTACAGAACCCGAGAGAGAATTATCTTGGACTGACATTATCTGAGTAAACTAAGCACTATAGCCCAAATTGAGAATACAAAAAGCCAAATACCATATCCAGAACAAAATAATGGCTTTATCTCACTAGACCTGTTAAGATACCTGTTCAACCTATAAAACTAATGGGTGATATTTGACCTTAGCTTCACATTTAACGGAACCCATTAAAAAGTAGGTTCCGTAGCAGGGCTTTGTTTCATTAAGATTTTTTGCAAAATTTCTTTGGTCATTTCCATATCAATATAGAGCAGCTAACTAAAGTTCTCTGATTTAAATAATTTATCTAGAAAGCATTATTCATAGATAGTAATAATCTGTGCATTGGTATCTACCTGAAAGAGCACTTGCTAATGAGTGGTTGTATGAACCAGATTGTTATGCAGCCCTATTTAATTCTATGGATCTAATTTGTAAGGTGTGAGGAGACTTGAAAATGGAGACTAAAAAATCTACATTATTGTAAAGCTGCAGAAAGATCTGCAATGTCACAATGCAGCTTGGTAATGATTTTGAGTCATTCAGTTTCAGCGAGAGTCATACTCACGTTGTATTATAGAAAAGTTGACGGAAGAAAATATAAAATCTCTCAAGTTTAGCTACACTAACTGAATAACTTTTATAAAAACAATGTGAAACAAATATTAACAAATTAAAAAAATATATATTATTGTGGTACTTTATTAGGAAGGTTTGAATTTGAGATAAATGGTATATTGTCAACTTTCACTACTAAAATGTGTATTGTTTGCAACATGGGTGTGTTTCAGCTTAGGCCCATGAGGCCTAGGGAAGCCCATTTTCAGGGGGCAGCAGGCTGCCTGAAGTTGCCAATGCAATGCTATGGAATATGCACTGAAACGTCTATATGGAGAGAATATTCTGTCTATAAATATACCCAGCACTTTCTATATACTTAGATAGACACTTATCACTTTCTGCATTGGTGTGAAGTGAACCCTATAATAGGGATATAGTAAGAGGAAAGGAGGAGTAGTAACATGGTTGTTGGTGGGCCTCACAAATCTGAATGGGCATAAGGCAGCATAAAACCTAAATATGCCCCTGGTTTGCAGTGAACAATGGTACGTTTTAAAATTGGGTATTGGCTAATTTGCATTATATTAAAGTTAATTTATACAGACACACTAAGTTTGAAAATAATCCATATTCATCTGGTAATAGTTTATGTGCCAATGTTCTTAGAAATGCAAAAATGAATCTGTTTATGTAGCATAATGAAGTAATTGACATAACTTCCTGCTTATCTACTGCCAAAAAATACAAATTAAAGACTTTACAAGCTACCCATTGAGTGAACAACTTTTATAAACTGATTAAATCATATTACAAATGTATTCAACCTCCATGATTCCACCATTATCTTTATTTCCCAGTTTATATTTAAAGTATTATTTTTGTACAGTTCTACAGAATGCTATATATAAATACATATCCAACGGTATTTTCTAAACTGGTAAAAGTGGCTGATAATAAAGAGATGAGAATATTTGTGTGTTTAATTACAGTTAACTCTGGTTAGTAAATTAAGGGATGTTATTTAAGGTCATGGCAGGCTTTTGAACTA